>VDFB02138763.1:0-27624 GCA_007258455.2 Sequoia sempervirens
TATGACATGTCAAATCTACACCTAATTCTAAAGCCCTTAATAAAAATTAGGTGTTGAATAAGTTAAATGCAATATATATACACATATAAACATTGCAAAATAATTTAATTATTTTTTCACTTCCACAAGTTTATAAACAGATTAATTAAAAAATATTAAATAAATCCTCTAGTAACTCTAGAACCAATAAAGAAATAATAATTTAAACTATAATTCAATTTCTTGTTTTAGAGCAAAATAAAAGGAGTCAAATTATTTATATATATATATATGGTGGTATTTTCATATTTCCCACGTGATAAAGGGGACCCTTAGCATGTTTACTATTTATTAATTTGTTTTAACGAGGCACAAATACATTTCGTTTTCAATGTGACGGCACAAACACCAAAGTGCTTGTATACCTCATGCCATTAGCATTCTAATTCACTTGTGAAACACATAGTTTATTATTATGCACATTTTTGTATTGTATGTATATTATTACGCACATTATAAACAAGATATAAGAATCTACGAGACTTGTGGACTATAATTAGTGAGGTTTGAGATTGTAAAGGAAAACAAAGTTTTTCAAAGTATGGTTTAGGTTAATTTAATTATTTATTTTTATATAATTAATTTATATTAGTTTTATAAGAAAGGGTATTTAGATCATGATGATTTGTGTTAGTAATTAAATGTGGGATATGTAAGTAGAAATAAAGTATCTAGTTTTATAATTGATGAGTGTATCAATTTGATATAGATTTGAATTTAATATGTTTTGGAATCTAGAATAGTGAGTATTAATCTAGTAGTCATCTCAAAATCAAAATATCGTGTTCACTCTATGTGGGGATGGATCCATAGATTAAGGACGAATCTATGACTATGGATTTGTCTCGTACCTATGGTTTATAATGTCTAATGTAATATTTTATTCTTTACTTCACTTGATGTGTCTTGAATTTTTCTATGCATATTAATATGTAAGGACTAGTGGTATTTATAAGTACCTTTGTAGGGATGCTACTATGTCACAAGGGAACATGTTCTCCTAGTACAACATATACAAGTGTGTATAAAAAATAATATTATTCAATCATTTATATCATCAGATGATGCTAGGATGTTAGTGTAGAACTAAATTCCTTTTAGCGCACCAATTGAAGTGTGTAAAGAAAATGATTCCTTGACGTGATTAGATAATTAAGAGATTCTTTCATGTGTTCAAATGAATGCATTGAATGCCTTTACATATAAGAACATAATAACACATCGTGCAAATTTTTGTTTAGTCAACCCTAAGTGAGAAATGTTGAGGTAGAAGTTGGCTAATTTATTTTTTATTTTTTATTTTGGTGGGGCAAGTCCAGGATTGTGATAATGTCCCTATGACTAGGAGCTAGTCCCAAGACATGAAAGGGACTAAATCATAGTGGATAATGTTTGTATGAAAACATATATATGTAATGAATAGGTGCATAAGAAAAGTGTATAAGGATGTGTAAACATATGGATAAGAATGAGGGATAAGTGTTTAATAATGTGTATAATGGGTAGGTGGATAACATACAGTAAGTGAAGAAATCACTTATGGAGGATTTAATGAAGACTATTCAGCCATGTAACCTAACACAAAACACACATTAAACATGCACAACATGATTCATTTATCACAAGAATTATATGAAAATAATTGAATTAGTGCTTAAATATTCCAAATTCTAAAATTTATTTAACATCTACCTCTAGGGACTACAACTAGGTCAAGACCTTAGTATTAGAGTACAACATAAAATATGCACTACAAAAGAGTGTGACTCTTAAAATAACAACTCAAATTGATTGATGGATAGCTCTTCCCTCAATTATTGGACCTTAACTTTGTTAGGATTAAGGTGTCATCAACCTTGTAAATTCTATGTATTTAATTATATGTAAAAAAATTGTAACCATTCATAAGGGATGAGGGTTTCACCATCAACAATAATTATTTTTTACCATTGAGGTTTAACTAGTATAATAATTAATTTTTATCATGGGTAGGTAGCTAATTTATTATTGGGGGTAGAAAACTATTTTTTTATTGATAATAAATTACTATTTATTTGAAGATAATCTTGGAGGTTATGGTATTTTTAGGCATCCAAATTCCCATGAGTTTTTTTTCTCATCTTGTGTAGCTATTATTAAAGTTAAAACAACTTGTGGTTATAAAGAATAACCATCAAGCTGGTTAGAAACTAACTAGGCTTCCAAATCAAATAGGTGAGAAAATGGTTGCAATCAAAATTATCTTATGTATTAAATGCTTGGATTTATCCAAGGGAGGCATTGGGATATGTTAACCAACTTGGTTGCCCCATTTAGAGGGTGAAAATTATATATAAACAAGGGTTATGGTGGTAAAATACAATATTAGAGTTAGAGCGAATACTTAATTTGTGGGTGTTGAAGGAGTGAAGATTGAAGAGGAGAAAGGAAGTATTGTATATAATCTCTATTCTTGAAGATAATACACAATTGGGACTCTTTTATTTGTGGATTTTTCCCTAAAGGGTTGTTCCACATAAACACAATGTTATGTTTTTGTTCTTTTATTCCATATTTCTTTGTATTGTTGATTTACTTTCTTACAATCTCCATTTGGTTATGCACTAGTAAAATCATACATACAATTTAAATGTGAATTCCAATTTATAGGTGTTCACCTTCATTTCTAACAAAATTGACTCTCTTTCTATGTCCCACTTGCTTCTTGCTTGCTTCTTGACCTCAATGAATCTACAAAGTTTTTTATAGTGAAATTTGAAGTAATAAGTTTTCACCACCTAAAAGCATAATAAAATCCCTCATGCACCTACTCTAAAGGTTATGGGACCAATATTAAATTATTTCCCATAAACTTCACCTTGAAACTAGATGCACATTTTTTAAACATGTAAATGGCCTTCTCTTTGCATACAACACATTATATGACTATAAACTTGATGTGCATTTAAACATGAACCACCCTAAGACCAATAATTCCATAAATTAAAATTAATCATTGGTACAAAGCCTCAAAATATGGCACACAACTCATAGAACTCTGTTAGTTGATCTAGTAAGACACATATGATAACCCATAAAATACAAATTAGACATGTGGACATGCTTTGAATGCTCTATTGGCATTCTAAATAGAATCTCATTATAGCCTAATGCATATGCATTACCACACAACTAATTCTATCTCGCTAGTATGAGTCTAAACACTAATAATTGTATCCAAAAAACCTAATTACTATTGGGATTAGATGTGGCGTACACCTTGCAAGTCCTAATATTTGAATTGCTTAATCATTTATTATTTTGTGTGTCCTAATGAAATGGTACGTTCCACTTTATGCCTTGCCCATTATGCAATACGTAATTTATTTATTTATTGGTATTTATGTGTGTGTGTATATATTTATAAAGAATATTTTGTCCCATGAAAGGTGTAAGAGCATCTATGACAAAGATATGGTGTAGGAGATATTATGATGAATAAGAGCATGATAAAGAGAGAGGTCACAAAGTGGATTATGAATCTTTAACCACTTATGTTTCATGTTATGAGGCATTATAGAGCATCTTTCTAAAGGTGGTAAATGACAAATAATGGAGTTTGGGTCATATGTTCTTTTACCAAGGTATTTTGGGACCTTGTTTGGGTCCATGGTAATGCATCATGGTGATTTTTGTGGCCTCCACGAGTCTATACATTGAGGGGTTAAGATGGAGACATAAGAGAAGAGTTTTGATAGGGTCATGCCATCAAATTTCTACCAAATATAGAGGATGTTGATCTCCATGAAGATAATAAATTGATATTATATTGTAACAATTTTTTTTATTGTTGAATAACACATTGGTTTGGTTCTTTGGAGTTTGTTTTACCCAAAAGGGTTTTCCTAGGGTATTATCTATGTTGTTTTATTTCTTGCAGTTAATTTTGTTTCCATAGATCTCTCATTATTTTTTTATAAATTTTACAGTTTATATACTAAATTATGTTGAAATTTATGTGGATCTAATTAATGTGTTAATCTCCTCAAAGGGTTTATGTGGAATGCATACAATGCTTAATAGTTATGATGATTTGGTTTAATTTATAAGAGTACTATGGGTACTTTTCCTAACATTCGATATCAAAGAAAAGGTGGTTCCATGGTTTGCATGTGGTCACACATGGTTAGATATAGTGAGTTGTATGTAATTGCATGTTGTTTTCATATTGCTTTGCATGTGCGTGCATGCCATTTCATGTGGTGGATCCATGGGGATGTGGTTCTGTGTATTCCTCCATATTTGATTTCTTAGCTTGAAAAGATGGAAATATGTTGGAAGGAATTTCTTATTTTTCAATCCTTATATGAGTGGGATTTTATAGTGGATGTATTTTTCATGTGTAGAGTTGGTCATGTGTATGAATGTTACATGGATGTGACATGGTGCTCCTATTTTATAATATGTTATTACCCTCTAATATGGTGTTTGTGTTTCTTTATCTTATGGTCATGTGCAATGAAAGAGTGTTCATGTTTGGTGCCTTTTTTGGCCACCTAGTCACATGGGAAAGTACTAATTGTGTAAAGACTATCATAAGGAATGCTTATGTTGGGTTCATGGTTTTGGCCCTTGATTTTGTGAAAACATTAGATTATTATTCCCTAGTTGTATGTGTGCTACGGGGTTAATCTTTTGATGAATTTAAATCTCCTATAAAAATTGTTTTGTCTATCACATGTACTCAATGATGGTTGTGGCATTGGTATTTTTGGAGGGTTGAATTTCCTTGATAACCGTATAATATTTTTGGATATTTGTACTTCCATCTTTTCATATTTATGTTGTTTGGATCTATGAGTTATAAATATTTCCTATATTTTAAAATCTATGGGTTTACATATCTTTAGTGTTTCATTATTTTAGATTATAGATTTGGTTTTTTTCAAATTTATGGGTTATTGGATGTATACATAGATTCATATTTACATGGATGGTTTTGTAGGTTTTTCATCTTAATTAAAATCTATGGTTTTGTAAATTTTTGAAGAGACTATTGTTTAGGGTTTTACGGATAGAGATATTTATAGATTTGCATATATGGTTTGAGAAGGTTCATTGTAACCTTTGTGGGTGTGTAAGTGTTGGTATATGCCTTGTCAATCAGTATTTTTATATGGTTTCTTATTGATCTGTATAGGATCTAGACTAAATTGCAGAAATGAATGCTTAACTTTTACAATGCTTTTACAATGATTATTCCAAGTTAATTAAATCGAAATTAACTTATGGAAATAACAAAATGAAAGTAATAACAAGGTGATTATAACAGAATGGAAGGAAATGAGAGAAAGAAAGAGAGAGAAGAAGAGAAGTGCAAACAGTTGATAACGGAGTTCATCACGAAAGTGACTACGTCTCCGGGTCCACTCCAATAGAGAGACCGATCCGATTAAATCCAAAATCAATTACAAAAGCACCACCATTCTCCAAGCACTTCGGTAGCATAACAGTGCTTTGACGTGCAAGAATGACTTGAAAACTCTCCAACAAGACCTCTCTTTCGTCACCTCAGCATCAAGACTTCAACCTGAAAAAAACTTATTCTTACTCTCACCTCAAGCCCCCTTTAAATACATAAAATTTCCTCAAATTGGTTACTAACCAATTGATTTACAAATATTCACCTTATCTCTCCAAATTACATAAAAATCTTCATATCTCCCCAAAAAACAACTTAATCTCCCTATTTATACATAATAAATCTTTAATAATCCTCCCTTAATAACATAACCACCCCTCAAAATTTAATAAAATCTTGTTTTAAGCCTTTCTCGGGCTTTCACAGTTTAAGGTGGTTTTGATTTAATCGTTTAAAAGGATTATAGTTTGTTTTATTTTTAAATTGGGGGTTTGTTTTAAATTTATAAGGCATTCAGTTTAAAACAATTAGCAAAACCGACCGATATCCATGGATATTGTAAACCCATTCGGTGGCTCAACGGCCACTTAGCCTTTTACTCGCCCGGCCAGTGCGGGTTCAACTCCCACCGGTTGGTTTTTTTAAAAACAAACTTCAAAAACATTATAACAAAAATAACCGTTCCCCATATCTAATAATGAGCGCCGCCTTTGGTGGAACGGTGGAAACGGCCGACAATCCCACAGGAGGTTGCGGGTTTAAATCTGCAAATAACCTTTTGTTACAAACAAACAAATCTCCCATGCCGACGAAGGATAAACATAAGGCCACGTGTCACACTGAGGAGCTGCCACGTGGCGGAACCTGACTCACCCGTTTTGATGACGTGGAAACTGACTCGGATGTCGACATGTCTCCCTGCCGACGTGGAGCTGACGTGGCGCGCTGACTCAGCTGATGACTATGCAATGATGTGTCTGCCAACTCGGATGCTGACGTGGCACCGTACTTCTGACTGGATGTTGACCGTGCTGCTACCTCCACGCTGACTGTGTATACGGATGTACGAACTGCCACGTGTCAGATTATGATTCGTCCGTACAGTGCCGACGAGGACTGCCATGTGTCAAATTCTGGTTCGACCACTTCGTCATCCGTACAGTACGGAATGATGACGTCAGCAACTGTACCCTCATAGTCAACTGAACTTTGACTGTCGATATCTTGCGCCTATGATGTCGGATTTTGACGAAACGAGTTGCGTTGGAAAGCTTGCGACAAGCTCTTCCCGATGATGCTGACTTCGACAACTTTTGACAACATCATTTTTTTCGCTTCCTGGACGCCCCTGATCCCAGTTTGACCCAAGGTTTGACTGGCCATAACTTACGCAAACGGACTCCTTTTTGCTCCGTTCGAGTTGCGTTGGAGTCAGGACACTGAGATCTTTCTGATGGTGTAGATTTTGGAGAGAAATGAGACACTTCAATTTTCACTAAAAAATGTCCACTGGATCAGGCCTCCCCACTAAAGACCTTTTGGACCTCCAAAAGTGGCATTTACTCTGACATTAAGTGAGGACTTGGCCTCCCCACTTGTCCTGTATCTTCTGTACATCTGAAAACCTGGCTCACAAGCACAATGAAGACTGCAACAATGTTGTTGAACATAAAAAGTATTGCATCACTTCCATAAGCTTCTACATCAATTGTCGTAGCCACTAACCAACAAAAATTGACTAGCATCAAGTTGAACATCAATGCAGAAATGAAAGAAAATAAGTCAACAACAATTCGATCCTTCACAATAGGAACAATTTTACCCAAGGATTCATCAATGCTTTCAATCATCCTTTTCTCATGCTGTACTACAAGTGCATCCTGCAACATCTGACCCTAGTTAGCTACTCCAAGTTCAAGTGTAGAATCACCTGTACTGACAGACATAAGAGTTAACTCTTTACTTGCATTAATTACCCTCTTTAACTGCCCTGTGTTTGCAAAAGAATGATCAGTCTTAATCTTGTGAGAATGTACAATATACTGAATGCCATCTTTAAACAAGTGATAATGATTTTGTTGCCTGTAGAAGATTGCTTTTCTGTCATAAAGATAAGGGCTACCAAGCACTATCCCACAGATATCCAATGGAACTACATCAAACTGTACTTCATCCACAAACTTACTAGTGATTGTGAATCTTAAGGTGCATTGTTTTGTTACTTGCAACTTATCATTTTCACAAATCCAGCCTAGTGGATAAGGTTGCTTATGTTGTGTAGTTTTTAACCCCAAGTTTCTTACAACACTTTCAGAAATTAAATTAACCTGAGATCCACTATCTATGAGTGCATCAATTTTACTGTTCTTAGCAACAACCCTTAAATGAAAAAGCTCATTCCTTTTCACATCTTCAGAGAAATCATTAACTGTAGAAGAAGAAGCACAACTAGCAACAGAAACACCAGAAATAGGAGCTTTACCTTTTAGACCCATCGATGTTATCTTAGTCTCATCATCTGAATCTGAACCAAGATCCATAACAACAGTCATGGCTTTCTCCTTACCTTTCTGTTTCTGATTACGTCTTTGAGCCCACTTAGGCTTTGAAGTTCGGGATGTAACTTCCAACAGTGATCTTCATTATGACCATTCTTGTCACAATGAGAACAAGAAAGTTTCTCATCCTTCTTAACTATAGCTGCCTTCTTTCCTTTTCATGTCTCTGCATTCTTAGAAGACTTCTTTACATCATTATCAAACTTATCAATAAAAGATCCTTTACCCCTTGACTCTAAGTGTGTAGCTTGAACAGACACTTCATCCAAATTACAAGGGTTCAAAACTAAAATGGAATGCCTAAGATAGGAATGCAGACCTCCTATGTACTTCAACAATGTGTCTTGGGTATACAAAGGAACATTCAAAGCAATAGCCCTTTTCCTAAATTCATGGGTGTATTCTTGGACAGTTTGACCTTTCCCTTGCCTAAACATTTGCCAATCCATCATTAACTGCTGCATATGTCCTAAGGGATAAAACTGCTTCTTAAGAGCATTAACAAACTCTGCCCAAGTTAAACTGACTCTACCATGTTGTGAAACTTCTGCCTTAGACCTACTCTCCCACCAAGTTAAAGTTGTACTTCCTAAACGAAGAGTAGCTAATTGGATCCTATCAACATCATCTAATAGGTTTTGGACTCTACAGTAGACCTCTATTTGTTGAATCCAATCATCCAATTTCTCAGCATTAAGTTCACCACAATATTTAGGCAAATCAAATTTTACATCCAATTTATTTTAGGCTTATACCCACTCTTGAAAGGATTAGAAGAAATAGAATGAGGAGAAGATGGAGAAGAAGGAGAAGGAGAAGAGGGAGGAGAAGAAGAAAAGGGATGATCTTGTTTCTTGCCACCATCTCTATGTTGTTCCTCTTTCTTGTCTTTGCGATCTTCTTGCTTCGACGAACCTTCTTCACGTTCCTTCCGTTCTTGTCTCTCCTGAAAAAGAATGTCCACCTTTTCCTTCATCTCGAGGAATGCTCTTCGAAATTCCTGCTCACTGATTTCTTCAGGAACCTCCATTCCAGAAACTGACATCTTCGAAAATGTTCTACGCTTCTCGATCTCAGGATCAAAGTCTTAGAGCTTGCCTTCACCTTTCTGAATCCTAGATCTCATTAGCATTCAAAAAACAAATAACTGCAACAATAGTCACCAAGAGCTCTGATACCAACTTGATCTGTATAGGATCTAGACTAAATTGCAGAAATGAATGCTTAACTTTTACAATGCTTTTACAATGATTATTCCAAGTTAATTAAATCAAAATTAACTTATGGAAATAACAAAATGAAAGTAATAACAAGGTGATTATAACAGAATGGAAGGAAATGAGAGAAAGAAAGAGAGAGAAGAAGAGAAGTGCAAATAGTTGATAACGGAGTTTGTCACGAAAGTGACTACGTCTCCGGGTCCACTCCAATAGAGAGACCGATCCGATTAAATCCAAAATCAATTACAAAAGCACCACCATTCTCCAAGCACTTCGGTAGCATAACAGTGCTCTGACGTGCAAGAATGACTTGAAAACTCTCCAACAAGACCTCTCTTTCGTCACCTCAGCATCAAGACTTCAACCTGAAAAAAACTTATTCTTACTCTCACCTCAAGCCCCCTTTAAATACATAAAATTTCCTCAAATTGGTTACTAACCAATTGATTTACAAATATTCACCTTATCTCTCCAAATTACATAAAAATCTTCATATCTCCCCAAAAAACAACTTAATCTCCCTATTTATACATAATAAATCTTTAATAATCCTCCCTTAATAACATAACCACCCCTCAAAATTTAATAAAATCTTGTTTTAAGCCTTTCTCGGGCTTTCACAGTTTAAGGTGGTTTTGATTTAATCCTTTAAAAGGATTATAGTTTGTTTTATTTTTAAATTGGGGGTTTGTTTTAAATTTATAAGGCATTCGGTTTAAAACAATTAGCAAAACCGACCGATATCCATGGATATTGTAAACCCATTCGGTGGCTCAACGGCCACTTAGCCTTTTACTCGCCCGGCCAGTGCGGGTTCAACTCCCACTGGTTGGTTTTTTTAAAAACAAACTTCAAAAACATTATAACAAAAATAACCGTTACCCATATCTAATAATGAGCGCCGCCTTTGGTGGAACGGTGGAAATGGCCGACAATCCCGCAGGAGGTTGCGGGTTTAAATCCGCAAATAACCTTTTGTTACAAACAAACAAATCTCCCACGCCGACGAAGGATAAACATAAGGCCACGTGTCACGCTGAGGAGCTGCCACGTGGCGGAACCTGACTCGCCCGTTCTGATGACGTGGAAACTGACTCGGATGTCGACGTGTCTCCTTGCCGACATGGAGCTGACGTGGCGCGCTGACTCATCTGATGACTATGCAATGACGTGTCTGCCAACTCAGATGCTGACGTGGCACCGTACTTCTGACTGGATGCTGACCGTGCTGCTACCTCCACGCTGACTGTGTGTACGGATGTACGGACTGCCACGTGTCAGATTATGATTCGTCCGTACAGTGCCGATGAGGACTTCCATGTGTCAAATTCTGGTTCGACCACTTCGTCATCCGTACAGTACGGAATGATGATGTCAGCAACTGTACCCTCATAGTCAACCAAACTTTGACTGCCGATATCTTGCGCCTACGATGTCGGATTTCGACGAAACGAGTTGCATTGGAAAGCTTGTGATGAGCTCTTCCCGATGATACTTACTTCGACAACTTTTGACGACATCATTTTTTTCGCTTCTTGGACGCCCCTGATCCCAGTTTGACCCAAGGTTTGACTGGCCATAACTTACGCAAACGGACTCCTTTTTGCTCCGTTCAAGTTGCGTTGGAGTCAGGACACCGAGATCTTTCTGATGGTGTAGATTTTGGAGAGAAATGAGACACTTCAATTTTCACTAAAAAATGTCCACCGGATCACTTATTGGGTTCTTGAACTATGGCTACTCTATTATGGGTTTATGACCAATCAAATCTAGAGTTCATTTGGTGTTTGAGTCATGGATAATCTACATGTTATATGATGGTCTATAAATTTACACTAGCATGAGTAGTCTTATCAAAATATTGGGAAGTTTCACAGATGTGGGACATGATCTATAAAATTACCTCTAATATTTTACAAGGTAACTCTTCACATTTGATTCTCTAATCTATCTCAATTTTGGGTATGAAAAAAGGGAAAAAAAAACAAGATTGTGCTAAAATGCAATGTGCCAAGAGCAATGGATTCTAATAGTACTCATGGTAGATTATCTTCCATTAATCATGGAATTATATAAATCTTGAAGGCTATATGTTATAATGCACAATCAAGGTTTTGTAGGCATCCCATCATTATAAAAATAAGAGAATATAGAAATTAATAGAAAATAATGTTCCACATTCATGTGATCCTTTACTATTGTATTAATGAAGGGTAAGCATATACATGATCATCACAAAATATATAAAAGAATTGTGTGAACATGAATAAAGGAGAAATAACAAAATGATAATTAGAACAAGAAACCTAGATTGGATATAATAAATTATTGAAATTGTGACAAGGGGGAGCCTATTGGAACTTAATCTCTCATTATTCTTTTTACTTGAGTCCCTTCCTTTTATTTTCCTATGTAGTATGGCCCCTCTTCAATAACTAATCTAAGAAGTTTCTATAAGGTTCATCATTTGTATCATGCTATTGGTTGTGTTCCCCTCACACATCTTCAATAAATTCCTAAACTCAAAAAGGTCAAAAATCGGCTAAGACAAGGGAGGCATTAGGAATGTGAAGAAAGGAAAGTTGTGGCAATGAAGGTATGCATAAGGATCAAGGCCTAACCCTCAATAGGGAAAATTTTTGTAGGGATGTGAAAATTTAAATACCTCCTTTTGTTACACATCAGGCCCTAAGGCATGATCCCTGACAGTGTAAAGTAGTGGGGATGTAAAAATTTTTATGTTTCTTTCATTAGGAAAACCTATAACAAGCTTGAACCCCGATTGGAACCCACAAACAACATTATGGAAAAAGGAAAGCATTAAGGGAGAAAAGAAAGCATCAACATAAGAGGATTCTTTGTACCCATGAAGCTTGTTGATTGTGTGTGAAGGCATCGAAAGAGGTAAAGTGCTACATATATTTTTTCCACCCACACCACCTACTCGCAGCTATGGAGTCTTCTCACATTGTGCATCATTCATTTTAGGCATAATTTTCCCTAGACCACAAATTTGAATGAGCTATAGTATAGAAGTTTAGGGTTTTGACCCTGATGGTATTTTTAATATTTTTTCCCATTTTGTAACATGCCAATTGTTCACGCAAGTAAAAATTCCTAAGTTTTCACTTTGAAGTAAATAAACTATGTTTCAAACCATTGCAATAAAAAAATGTATTTTCCTTTAAGAGAATAGATGAACATCAATGACATAACAATTCCAATTTTGATTTCATTTCCAATATAATATTCCACATATTACAATATTTCCAAAGGTTGTATACAAAATACATACATAGCTCAACCAAGCTTCAATGCAATAGATATAGATGGTCTAGGAATCTCCTTTCAAATCTTTGTTGCCTACTAAAGAGGAGAAACATCACTCAAGCACTTTTCTGCCAACCACGAACTCAAATGTGGTCCCCCACACATCTGTCATTTGATAGATGGTCCTTCCCTTCGATGAAGAGATTGGTGGAGTAACCTCGAAATGAAAACTATTTTGAGCTTAGTGTTGTGCCCCACATAACTATAACTTGTAGATACTACAATCCTGAACTAGCATGCATAAAAGAAACACAATGAATTGACAATCAATCCAAAGGCAATCACACTACTTTGGACAAAGTATTCTCACTCAGTACTTCAAGTGACATTCATCCTACTCACATGCACTACTCAAGCTTGATTTGACTTTAGGCCATTATAAACTATGCATAAGTAGTTTCCTTCCGATAGGTAGTCATTAACCTCAAAACAACCTATTTCCTTTTTCCCAAAACACAATGGTATTTCCACCCATGAAGCCTAATCATAAGTTACCCACCCTTTAAGGGATAATCTAATTCTGGGTATGACTTATGAGATTTATAGTCTACAATTTAACTTTGCATAAAATAACTCAACAAGCTATTCACATTTCGTCAAGCCTAGTATATAATACTAAAGACAACATTCAAACTCTCCTTAATATGGAGTAAGTACAAGTACTTATAAGAAAATCATAACAATGAATCTTTTCCTTTCCTACAAGTAAAACATACTATATCTCTTTTCCATGCAACCTAAATTGCAATTTCTACTTAAACACATGTTAGTTAACAGATTTGTCCTTCGGAAATAGATGTAGAAAATGACTCAAGATGCCTAGAAAGAAGAACAAACAACACTAATAGTTGGAGAAGTTTCCATTGGATTGACAACTTTCCTTTGAATTTTAGAGGTACAACGCCCTCTTAAGATATGCAATGAATGAAAACATAAGGTATGCTTTTAATCGGAAAGTAGAAAAGGAAACTAACACCTACCCATAACCATGAAAGTAGATACGGTGGATTAAACTTAGAGTGATGTGAATGCAAACAAATGACACACAATCCACTTATCTCACACCCACAAATGAGAACCAAGAAAAGAGTGAGCAGCAGAATTTCCCCTTAACAAATGAGTTAATTTGAATTCAAAGCTCCAGATATAAACACATATACAACCTGAAATAATAGATAGAACATCAAAGAGTAATCACAAAAACTCAAAATTCATTCGTAATCAAAGGAAACATTAACAGATACATAGAGCAGAAATATTTCTTTCGTTTCTCCAATGCAAAAATATGAGTTCAAAGCCTCCACATCTTGTATAGCAAACTAAGTTAAAAAGAAAACAAAACTACCCCTGCTTCCCTCGAATAGCTGCGAACAAGGTCCCCTTTCACATGAAGAAAAGTTCTTTTATATTTCACCTCCACCGTTACCAACGGTTTCTTAAAAATCTTAGAAATCTTTCCATCGACCCCTTCTATTCTCAAACTGATTCTTGGAAAAACTATTGAGATTTAATTTTCTGCCTTTTGGTAAGCTTTCTCAATAATATGAAAGGAAAATAAATCTTTTTCTTTATATATATTTCCTCTTTTTACGAAAGGCTAGATTTATTTAAAGAAATAATCTTTCGCCAATTTAGAAGCTCCATCAATAGACCGAAAATACTTCAGACAGTTGTACATCCTGTATCGATAATATTCCTTAATGTTTATATAACAATGGCTATGGAAGGTGTATCTGATCCATTTACTCCAAATTCCACAAGATCCAAAATCTAGGCCCCAGTTGCAACAATTAAAATTTGGAACGAAATGGTTTCCTCAGCTGCAGTTAGCAATGTCTTGCGCTTTACATGAACTGAATTTACATGAGTTCCAAGAACTAATTCAGTTCCATGTTCTTTGTACCGCTTTGGTGTCAAACTCTCTTCACGCGAGCCAACACATGTATGGAAATGTGGCAACGAGAAGCATATGTTGTTGCATTCTACTACATCTATTGTGAGCCATCCAAGATGAAGAAGGCCATAACAGTCATATGGCAAGCGACCAAGCATTGGCAATCATTTTCTTCACAACGCAAAAACTAATAACGCTCAATGTGTGGATCAGCCGACTCATGAATTAGAAACGTAAGAGATATCCCAACTCTAACGAGAACTCCAATCTCAATGCCAAGGAATAGAGTGGTGATGCTAGGAAAGTCTCGTTCTAGAGTATACTGCATATGAGCAGAGTTTTCTCCAAGCCATGCATAAATAACCTGATCTATATCAACAACAAAAGGCTTTGGTTTCCATATTGTCGCCACCATCTTTGAATTTTTAAGACAACAGATTTCATTCTTTGTAATGTGTCTTAATTAGAAACATTCGGCAATAAGCTTGCACAACAACTGCCACCTTTTCTCTACGAACTGAACGAGAAAGCTTCCACACCTTAAGCAAATTATTTCCAGAACCAAAACCCAATGAATTTCTTCTCTTACTTATTATCGAATTTGGTTTTCTTCCCTCAGTGATGAAGGGAGCATTAGTTAAAGGAAACTGGCTTCCACTTCTTCGACATGAATGATTGGTACCTTTTCGTTTCAGATTACTGCTGATGTACTTCTCTGTTTGCAAAATATTGGTGTGTGATCCCTTGACGTCCTGCTTAATACCACGCTTATCAATTTTTTTTTATATGCCATACTTCTCTTCCATTTTGCTTCTTTTGTTTGTATGACATCTTTGTTGGATAATGAGGATTTCTAATGTCAGCTAAGGTGTGTCACTCTGCAAGGCACAATGGCATGTAGGATGCTATTTTTATAAGGTTCAGATAATGAAGGAGCTTGGCAAAGTTCTTGATGAGCATCATCAAGTTTAACAGCCATTTTAGCAACTCGATGAGACAAAACTTTCTGTCGGTATCTCTAATTTGCATTCCTCCAAATGCCCCTGGGAATTTCGATCAAACCAAATCGAGTGATCATAGCACCATGGTACAAACTAGCCAAGTAATAGTGATCCACGAGGAGGTTTGCCTTCAACCCTCTAGAAATCATTTTTCTCCCACGAGCGTGATATTTAATTTTCTTTGAAGTTGTCCAATGCCTTCAACAAATCACATCTTGAAATACCTTGAATCCATATTCCTCACAAGCGCAGACCACAACTTTCATTGGTTGCTTCACAGGAAATTTGTGACTTAGAATGCGTACGACCTCCCTGTCAAAAAGCCCATGCACCAAGTCTATGTTTCCACAGTGTGTATATTTGTCTACCTAAACTGAATGCCCAAGCTTGTCGGGCTATCGACCCTTTTACAAACTTTCGAACCATATGCATTGGGCATCTTTGGAGTTATGAAACTCTTAATCCTCCCGACAATAAAGAGGTTCATAAATAATTAGCTTTAATAAAGGCACCATGGAATTAAAAACCTTTACTATTGGGAATAAATAAAGTTATTTCCCTCAACAAGGCTTTTACTCCACTTCTCTTTTTTTTACCTTCGGAATAATATTAAACTTCAAAATGTCATGGCCAAATTTCACTCCACGAATAATTTGGAAACTTTTGGAAAATGTACTTCAAGCTGGAGACAGAAAACTCCACAGCTTCCTCATAGCAGCTCTGTTTTGCATGAAATTTGGATAACATGAAGATTAAGCACCGCATAGCAGAACCCAGAATTCTTTTAAGCTCCAGCACTCCAAAACTTGAATTTTAGCCTCATTTGCAACTTGGCAAGGGAGAAATGTAAGGTTTAATATTTCTCAAACAGTGAGGCATTTGGGCACGAAAACTGGCCAGATTGGTTAAAATAAGGTTATGAAGAAACCCACCAAAATATTTCATACCAGCTCTTACGGATTTTCAAATTTAATTGTTTTCATGATTTGGCAGTCTCAGGGGTCGGGCACTAAAATTTTTAAATTTTTTTAAGTTCAAATTGGGGGGATAACAATACACATGGCAATCAATCTTTTATAGTAAATAGAAAATATGAAGAGATTAGAATCTCATGCATGATATAAGATTATTCCAATTGACCAATGGATTCCAAGTTTAGCCTCCTCTTAGAACCAACTTAGCAACAAACTCTCTCAATATCTCTCACTAAATTCCTCACAATAACTCACATCAAATAAGAAAAATCTCTCAATGAAATATATAGTAGAATGCAATAGCATAATGATGCAAAGAAGAATTGTAAGCAAATGGAGTGAGTATACCTCATATATATACCCAAAAACCAGCGTCTTTAGCTTATATTCAAGGCTTAAGCAATGACACCTCTCAAATAAGAACTATCAACTCAGGTTCACAAAGAAAAGGTGGCGGACTCCTATCACATTACTCACCAAAAACATATAGCAGATTGATTATATGCCTGCCACAACAATTTGACAAATTCATAAAGCACATGCATTATACAGTAAATTGACTTCCTAGCATATTAGACTTCTAAAGGAAACACAAATTTCATAATATGGCACCAATTTTACATCACATTCCCTATTCTCAAGCCTGCAGTTTAATAGAGGAATTAGTCAATATTCATTTGATAGCACATTTTACAGTCGACTTAGTCATAGACTGGGTAATTGACACATATAAAGTGAATCAACTACATACAAATAGAGTTGCTTAGTACTTGACTCAACATGTCTATTAACATGGTTCACATCATTTATTCCATGCGCTTAAACACTTTAACACAATAGATTTAATGTTTAAGTTTTCATTGACTATTATCCATATGGATAAATGTGTTTCATTGCTTGGTATTGCGCTGCTTAAAAATAGTGTTGCATTCATATTAAATCGGCCATAGCACTTATACTTCAAATCGGCCTTTAACATATATCAACTATAACATATTACACACACACACACACACAGACATATATATATATTGACAAATGAGTTTTTCTAAATAGTCCGCTTGATATTTGAATGAATAAGATCAAGTGAGAACTTCATATATAATATCGCTTGTATATATATATATATATATATATATATATCTATATACATGTATACACGTATACGTATGTATACATATATTGACATACTTGTATGGACGTTCCCATTTGTCAAAAAATACGTGTATATCGACATATGTATATACCTTATATATAAATACATTTGAATACACAATCAAACACATAAACAATTGTTATCATATCGATTAGATATATATACATACATGTCTCATTGTTCTTATGATATTACCATGCCCATAAGCAACCCGTACATAATCATGCATAGGTACGTCTACCCATGTACTCTCATGTATGTGTTCTCTTACATGTATGGCTATCGTCGACAAGCATATGTATACGTATATATACGTTCTATGTATATATCTCATCAATAAAATATAGTAATATAAAGAAGAACTCATCAGCACGAAACACATAAATAGCATCCAATAATGCTCTTAATAGTAATCAAGATCCTCCCTAATGTAAACACATCATACTCAAGGATGACTTACCAATTCCCAACACTATGACTTGACTCAACCATTCTATTGTGAGTGTGTGTGTAAGCTCAGTTAGGTTCTATTACAAGTTACCCGACCAGGTTCTTCTCTTGAGTGATACTTCCCCTCACTTCTAGAGGAACCTGCATCCAACTTAACACATTTTCATGGTAGTCAATTTTTCATCAAAACAAGCATTTACATAACACTTTTCTTAGTTAGAATATCAAATTGAATAACCACTCAATCCATATATGCATTCCATCACATAACATTAAATGAAATAAACATTCATTCATAATTCTCTGATAAACAAGGTGCAATCATGAATATTCCCAATCCGAATTCCAAATACATTCACATATGCAATAATTTACCCTAGCATAGTAATAGTAAATAGGTAAACATACAATGGGGTGTGACACATTTTGAGGAGGTCAAGGTCATTGTGTGGTCTCTAAATGCCAAGAAAAATTGTAGGGCATCCACTAACACCACAATCTAGTTTGCTGAGAGATTGTAGACCTCTGAAATTGAAGAAGACTAGTATGGTAATGGGATTTTGTTTTATAGAATGTATCCTTGGTACTATGTATGTATTTAGGAGGGTTTCTTAGACACAAATATGGATTTTCCCTTGCCACACTTATTGGCATAAATGTAATTTTGAATTAGATGAATGTGACAACATTCTAAAAACATTGTAAGGCTTCTAATGACCTTTCTTAATTTATGTATACACATATGCAATTGTGTCTAGACTACTAAGTATGCTTTGTAACAAGGTTTCATATTCATTAGTGTATGTTAATGCATAACTGCATATTCTTCTTTTATTGTTTGTTCTCTTCTCAATGTTGTGACTCTATTTCCTAATACATAGGCATCAATATGGGACCATACTCCATTATCACATCATAAAATTAAAACATTTTAATTAGTAGTTTAGTTAAGGTGGTCCTTCATATGCACCTAAAATATCCCAAACAATATATATACAAAAATTATGATTTTTGTAACATAAAATTTGATACCCTAGTTTTATGATTTTCAATTCTGCTTAAACCCTAGTGTATTGATATAATTTTCTAAGTTTATTTATGCATGAAAAATAGTACATAATGCAACCAAAAAGTAGATAAACTCATAGCAAACCATAATAACATTAAATCATCAACATAGTTCAACTAGATCCATCATTATGAGCCAATATATTTATGATATTCAACCCCCAATTTGTTGTTCAAAATATGAATGAAAATTAGAAAGGAAATTGGGCCTCAAACATGTGCCACAACATGAAGAAACCCCAATGATGCAAGTGAAAATCTAACCCTAGGTGGATGAAGATGCTTCAGCCACAAACATGCAACTAAATGATAAACAACCCTAAAATCCTACCAAGGGGTGTGTTGGCTTGTTGGACTAATGTTAGGGATTTGCTACCCTAGAAAATTTGAAGGAGAACCTCCAACTTGCACAACTCGCGCTCCAAATCAAATATCTAAATTTTGATGCAAAACTGAACATGAAAACTAGCAATAATCTCCACTGAATCACATAGGAACCTTCATCATGAAGTCCTTCATAGAAGAAGCTAGGGTTTCATCCAGCTTCTCCTTGATTCTCAAGGGTTTTAGTCCTTGGAGAATTTGTCAAAGTGTAGAGAAGAAAAGAAGTTTGACAAATATTTGATGATGAAAATGTCTTTCGAGAGACCTTGTATATACATCAATCCTCCTGATGCCTCCCAAACTAGTCGACCTAGTTTTAGCAATTTGAAATTGTCAAGATTAACTTATTTTTATATCTCCTTTTATTGGGTGCCAATTTCTAATTTTTTTATTCTTTTCCCTTCTCCTTACTCCTCCAAGGGCTGACCAGGCCCATATATATATATATATATAATATTTAGGCACAAATATTTAAATATTTTTCCCTCCTTTTTGGGTACCCAAACCCAAAATAATAAAATACTATTTTTATCTGATTTTCGCAAAAGGGACATTACAATCCTCCCTTCCAAAAATATCTTGTCCTCAAGAAATTTGATATCATACCACCACTTGGATCCCACAACATCACCCTACCATATGTATCAAAACTAAAAAGATTAATGTACCCCATGGGGCTATCAACACTCACTAACTCTCCAACTTTGAAAGATGCTTCATGGATGTGTAGGATGCCTCTCATAGGAGCATAGAACATACCAACCCCTCCTACGTCATTAGTATTAATCAGAACAACAACTTCCCAACTTAAAATCAAACCCAAATGAGTACAAATTCTATCACCAATGTCATATGATGATAGAGTATCATCCATATGCCATCCACCAATAATGAAGAGGTGATCCAAACCTTCCCCAAACTCCCAAATAGTTTATGTCCTCCAAATGGCCTATAGGATTTCCATGTGCAATAAGGAAGAACAACCATCCCCTAGAAAATTATGGGGTGGAACCCCTTGTGCTAAGGCAAGAAATCCAAGGTCCTCACACCTTCCTCCAATCCCTATGGCATAATCTAGGTGAAACACAAGCAATAGTAACTTAGAAACCAAACATTACAACAATACGTCCATACCTTGTATCTAGATTTAGCTTTATCTCTTGAGTATGCCTAACAAAGGCAAGTGCCTCTATGGCATGCATCATAAATCTCTGAAATAGGGTAGCCTCCAATGCAACTAAAGAATCAATATGATGATAGGATTTCACAATGTTATTGACCAACTCTACTTCTTCAAGGATGACCAATGAATCACCATGAACTAAAAAACTTATGACTCCCTCTTCATGTGAAAATTTAACACTAGTGGTTGATCCACTAAGTGTATGTTTAACCACATAACCTCATCTAAGGTTTGGGCCATCAAGGGGCCCTCAAACAAAGGTAACCCATGATATCAGATACAAGAACTAAATTTTCTGAATCATACATTTTTGCTTGTCCACCCAAATCTGCATACTCTTCTTTCTTTCTTCAAGAGACCTTTTGCTTGCTCCATTGTTATGCCTTCCTCTTTTGAAATAATTAGAGATCTAGGGTGTGACTCCCTTTACCTCTTGTCTTGATCTAGTTGATTACATCATTCCTTGAGCTATTACAAGTGCTATTTTGTTTGGGAAGCCAACATATTTTCCCTTCTAGCCCTTTGTAGCCAACCATCACACAAGACTTGAGTTATCTTGACATCTTCCAAGGTATGATATACAAAATCAGACTTGTTTTGGCTTGATTTTCAACATCTTCATCATGCCTAACACATAACTCATTAGTGCCAACAATGGGAGATTCTTCCAACTTATTTTCCCCATGTGAAGTAGTTGTTACTCCTGGTTACGCGAAGAAATACAACTACTATCATAACATAGAAAATAAAAACCTTCACCATACCTCTTTGTAGTAATTTCAAGGGACTCAAGCAAGTCTTCACCCTTTGTTAAATTTCCCTTGTCAAGTGTTGGTCCAACATGAGTTTCTTCATGAAAACCATAGGCCTTAAGTCTGATCCTCTTGGCTGTCATAGCATCTAATAATTTGAAGACAAGGGAATATTGTCATACATAATAAAATTAGTCCCTACCTCATGCTTTAGTGTGATGGATTCCTCACTCTCAATCATCTATCATTCCTTAAATGGGTGCTCATTCACTAGTGTGGGTCCAAGGGATGTCTTTAAGTGAAAATCAAGTGTACCATGTGTCACAAATTTTGTCCCATGGCTGCAAGTTGATTCTTCATGTGTATGTGTCTCTTCTACCTTCATGACATCATCATAGGACCCTTCAAGTCCGTCCTTCATGTCTCCATTTTTTTTCCATATTCATGTTGAATTTCTTTTCATTGGATGAGGATGGCATAGAAGTCTGAAATTTGATTCTATATGATGAAGAGTGTACCATGCTCAACTCCTCACAAAGCTTCTCCACCTCATCTTCTTTTCTTCTCAAGGTACCAAAATATATCTCACCAAGTGTGAGGAGAGAATCTCTATCTACAAGTAAGTGTAGGTAGTTTGACTTCACTACCACCAAATCCTCCTTGAGTTTATGCAAGTCATCAAGAGATATACCTTCTTCAAATTTTGCATGACTCCCTAGAGCCTTCCAACACAAACCTACCATCATCTTATGAACATGATTAAAATGAGCTAGGGCTGCAACAATCTTACCTTTGTTTACCTTCAATTTTCCTTCCAAGTGATGTACCTTATAAGACCCATCACCTCCATGCAAAATTTATATTTTATCTTCATAAATGTGTGCCTCCAAATCAACTTCCTTTACCTCTTCTTTATTACATTCCTTTAACTCTTTTTTATTACATTCAAGTGTGGAAACTAGGTCATCATCATGCTTTATCAAAGGATCCCCATCAAAATAATGAGTAGAGTCTTCTACAATATGATCTTCCTCATTATCTGATCTATAAAGAGTATGCACAAATATAACCTCTTTAACCACCAAGTGATCCTCTATATCTTGCAATATTAAATCAATCTTATCCAATTCACTTTGTTCACTATATACTGAAATTTCTGAATTTCCATCATATGTATGAACAACATCCATCTCAAGGACACCCAAACCATAATTTGATTCCTTGCCAAAATGAAGTAAAGCTGGTGAAGAAATGTTAGGCTCAATTAATGAAATATCACAAGAACCCATACCTTCATGTAATTGATCTAACATGGTTGGTTTGATAATCTTCATGGTGGTATCTTCTTCAATCTTCATGTTCCTTCTTCTGTAACTTCAATAGGTGAATCCCCTTTTCCCTTGTCCTCATAGGGCTAAAGCAAACCTTTGAACATGTCTTCTTTAGGGCTGCATACTAACTGATTTTTGTCCTCCTCATAAGTACTTGTAGGCTGCAAGTCATACAAAATACTTCTTCTTCCTTCTCTAAACTTTATTCATTGATAACTTCTGATTTTTCTAGCTCATTCCTCAATTTTCTAAGTGCCACCATGCTCTGTTGTTAAATTTTTTGTAGCACCTACGGAAAGCCTTCACACGATTAATCATGCTTCTTTGGTTTCCTCTTTTACTTGTTTTTGTCCATCCAATACTTCATATAACAACCAAGGAAGAGATTGTTTCTAACTTCTTGTGGAAGTGTATTGTACTCATCATAAGCAACCATTATATCATCAATAACATGTGTTTCCATGACTCCAAACTTTCTAAATCACATACCCAACAGGATGGCAAGATCAAGGTTCTAATACCACTAAAATATCCCAAGCAATATATATGCAAAAATTATGATTTTTGTAGCATAAAATGATACCCTAGTTTTAGATTTTTTTCTTAACCCCTAGTGTGTTGATCTAATTTTTTGAGTTTATAATTTATGCATGAACAATAGTACACAATGCAACCAAAAAGTAGGTAAACTTATAGCAAACCACAATACAATTAAATCATCAACATAGTTCAAATAGATCCATCATTATGAGCCAATATATTTCTAATATTCAACCTCCAGTCTGCTACTAAAAATATGAATGCAAATTACAAAAGAAATTGGGCTTCAGACATGGGCCACAACATAAAGAAACCCCAATGATGCAAGTGTAAATCTAACCCTGGTTGAGTGAATTTTCTCTATCCACAAACATGCAACTAAATGATAAAGTAACAACCCTAAAACCCTACCAAGGGGTGTGCTATCCTGCTAGACTGATGTTAGGGCTTTTCCACCCTAGAAAATTTGAAGTAGAACCTCCAACTTGCACAAATCGCCCTTCAAATCAGATATCTAAATGTTGATGCAAAATTGAACATGAAAACTAGCAATAATCTCCATTGAAGCATATAAGAAGCTCCATTGTGAAGTCCTTCATAGAAGAAGCTAGGGTTACGTCAAACTTCTCCTTAATTCTCAAGGGTTTTCATCCTTAGAGAATTTACCAAAGTGCAGAGCAGAAAAGAAAATGACAAATATTCGATGATGAAAATTCCTTCCAAGAGACCTTGTATATATATATATATCAATCCTCCTTATGCCTCCCAAACTAGTTGACCTAGTTTTGGAAATTTGAAATTGTTTTAATTTATTTTTATATCTCCTTTTCTTGGGCACCAATTTCTAATTTTAAATTTTTTTAAATTCTTTTCCCTTTTCCTTACTCCTCCAAGGGCCAACTAAGCCCATATATATATAATATTTAGGCACAAATATAAATAAATATTTTCCCCTCCCTTTTGGAACCCAAACCCAAAATAATAAAATATTGTTTTTATTTGATTTTTGTAGAAGGAATATTACAATACCCATGATTGTCAATATAATCAGGTAGTCATTCCCAAGTGAACACTCAATAGATATATTTTATGTGGGTCATGAAATCATAGTCATATTAGCTATATAGGGGTTATAAGCAACCCATTATTCTTAACCTAGTGATAATATTTACATTTGAGTTTGGTTGCAATGGTTTTGATTATCTATTTTGTTTGATTTAAATGTTTGTTAAGGTATACCCCTAGGAACACCCTCTTAAGTCTAAGTTGAGCTTGAAGTGTAAGAGAGACAACCCACTCTTGTAGAGTTGGCCTTAAACCCTCCATTATTTTGTTAATGAACTACTTTAATTGGTGCATGTTGACAACCCTAGCCTTGTGAGTGAGTGTTGGTTCTAGGGAGTGGAGCAAGGTTTTTGAGACTTTCCAGAGCCAAAAGATCAAACCTGTAAATTCTTCATTCATCAACACTCATTATTACATTGAAATGGCTTTATAAATTCATTCAACTTATTAACTATCAAACCACTAACTACCAACTAAATCATAAATAATAAATAAATAAATAATAACATATAATAAATTAACATTAACATGTTTTTGATAATGTAAGCAACATTTACAGGGTGTTGTACCCAACACAAAGAGCCACACATTAATTTATTATTTATTACATTATTATATGTCATGCACTATAATTCCTAACACCCCCTTCAGTGCTAACATAGGGACTTTATTTTGGTGTTGCAATATCAACAATTGGTTTGTCTCATATTCACCCCATTTCAATAAAAAAAATTCTTTGGATGTTGATTTCTACCGATAATGACCCAATTATAATGTGCATCTAAAAAATCTATTACACCATTATGGATCCAAAATCCTTATACAAAATAAAAAGGATAAATTAAATTGGTAGTAACCATTTAAATACTTTTTTATTTTGCATCAAATTGAAAAATTAAATATTGACAATATTCTCAAATTATTTCTAAGTTTTGTGCTCTTATTCAACGACTTTCTAAAACATTTTGAATTTTTGAAATTCGTTAAAAAATGAGAAAGATATTGCAGTTTTAGTGAGATTGTTTTAAACTACCATGATACTTGATAAGAACATGATTCCTCCTTTGCACAAACCAAATATCCATCAAATAGAAGCATAATAAATCCATACCAATATTAAAATAATGAAACCCTAATAACTAAAAGATAAAATACTTCTTCTCAACCACCTTAATCTCCTACACTTTTTCTACAACATCTTATATCTTTGCAAATTATAATATGAACACAATGAACATATCTTGGAATTTATCCTACTCTAAATGTGCAAAACAACTTAAAATTGCAAATGATAAAATACCAAAGACACCTCGAGATTAGCCAAAGGAGTGATAAAACAAGAAGGAAATGGATAAAACGAAATAGAAACAATTTCACCTTCCTTGTTGTTGATGTCTCCTTGATTGGCCCTTGCTTGGAATGATTTGTGTGCTCCTTAGATGATTGCTTGAGTGACTAAATGCAAGGTTAGATGTGCAAAATGACTAAATGAGATGGCTAAATGATGGAAAAAGATGCAAATTGGTAGCATGTAGTTATGAAAATACAAAGTGTTCAAAATGCCTTTGAGAAGGGGGTATTTATAGAAGAATTTGAATTCTTTAGAAAATTCAACGGTTGAGATGCATCCAACAAGGCCAAGATGAAGGGCTATGGTGGGTTGAGAACCCACAAGCCCTCACATCTTGACATGTGGAGGGTGAAGTGGACAAAGGGATATGAGGTGTGAGTGAGGTGTCAAGAAGGTACATGAAGTGGAGGAAGGACATGCACCTTGGGGAGTGAGGAGATTTCCTCAAAAAGGGATTCCTTGTCCCCAAGTGGGAGTGAAAGGGACATTTGAGGAATTCCTCAAAAATCTACATAGGAAAAAGAAAGGTGGTTGGGGATATAAATGTGAATTAAAAATTCACATTCCTAGGATGATCTAGAGGGTAAAAGGTGGGCTCCAAAAAGGTGGGACTTGGTCACATGTGGAGATTGTGACAAGTCCAAGGTTCTAGAAGCCTTGGAAGAATGGAATGTGAATTAAAAATTCACATATAAAGGAGAGGAATCTAGAACAAATAAATGTGAATTAAAAATTCACATGGGAAAGGGGGTCAATGCCAAAAGAAGGTAAATGCAAAGGTTGGCTAAAAAGTGGTGCTAAATCTAGCTAATGACCTTGGTTAAGGTTGTGCAAACATTGGATTAGGCTAATTAATGGAAGATTAGAGGCAAGTGGTAAATGTAGGAGGATGTGACATTAATCTCTGATTAAGAGGATGCACATCATAATCATGAATTAATTAAATTAATTCAAATTAGGGCAAGGTTATGGAGGATGTGACAAGGAGAGAGAAAGTGAGGAATTTTAAATTGATTTTAAATCAAAAGGGGAAAAATGACTAAATTAAATAAATTAGCGTATTTATTTAATTTAGAGAGGAATAAGGTGAAAGACAAAGTATTAATTATTAAATTAAATACTTTACCGATATGAGACAAAAGGTGTAATATTAATTTAATAAATTAATATTAACATGATAGATAGAAAGGCAGTAAATTTAATCATATGGAAGTGATTAAATTTAGATGTCTACATTTTTCCCCTCTTCGAAATATTGTTAGGATAACAGTGTTTCGAAGAAAATGAAATGCGAATGAGGAAAGCGGTGATAGATGGTGATGCCCCTAGCATGGAAAAGGTTAATGATGCCCCAATGACCAGGCTGAATGAATGGAGGAATGGTAAGAGGGTATGCCCCCTCGAGAGAGCGATCAAGGAAGGAAAAGGGGGTCCCCGGACGACATCTCGATAGGAAGAAAAGAAGCACACCATTGGATAGAACTCAGAAAACTAAGCAATTTTGGTTTTCGAACGGAGGTGATCCGACGTACGGTTTGCAAATGGCAGCCTCGGGAAGTTTGGGATTAGTTGGAGGAATAAAAGGTTAAATAAAAGGTAAAAAATACCTTTTGGGAGGAGGGGGTTAAAAAGGTAATTTTAAAAATTACCTTGGTCATTTGCACTGTAGCAGTTGAGAGGAAGAGAGTAGAGGAGTGAAAGTGGACGAGAAGAAACGATGCCGATGGACAATGACACCACAATCGTGCACCAGACGGACGAGGTTCGGGCAATGTACAGCGGGGGCGCGGGTGGACAGCATGTGAGTAGCAAGAAAAACCCTCGTATTTAATTTACGCACTTTTTACGTAAATAATTAAAATTTGAAAACATGGGTTTTGTTGGGGGGAAAAATTAGAAAAATGGGTATAAACTAGTTTTTTGGAAA
>VDFB02138764.1:0-40238 GCA_007258455.2 Sequoia sempervirens
TATCACCTTCTTTGTCTCATTGTAAGTATTGTCCTTTCTAAATGATTGAAATTTGTGACTCATTTTGATTTATCCAACAAAAAATTTATTTTTATTTACATTGTGAGTCTCACTGGTTTTAGTTTTCAATCTAGGTTTCCCTACTAAGAGTTTTGGGCATTGCTAGCAATCCCTTGCTGGAAAGAAGCGCAAGTTAGAGAAATCTTCTACAGAAATAGACATCCTGTGACTAAAGCATAAAGGAACAAGGTCCTCAAGGCTGCTAATTCTTTCACATCGGATAAACCCTTTTGTTTAATACGCTTGAAGCCATCTCAAGTATACCAAGGATTTTGGCTGGTAAGATATATATCCTTTTGTTTTTTTGTGCACAGAGGACATTGATATCATCTATGGTGATATTCAGTAACTTTTTTTGTATTACATTCTTTTGTTTCTTCTGCATTAGGAGGGTTTAAGGGAGGTTTAACATGTGACTGTAATTTGGTTTGTGGGATGGCTTGAGTTTCCGTATGTTTTAATAATAGGGTTTAACAGGTCACTGTAATGTGGTTTGTGATGGTTTGGGTGTGCAGGGTATGCCAAAAAATTGTATTGATCCTCTCCAATTACCCAAAGAAAGAACAACGGAGATGACTCTTGTTGATGGTAACAGAAAAGAATGGCCTGTGCGGTTTCTGTGGGATGGTTGCAGGGCTGGCCTAAGTAAAGGGTGGAAACGTTTTTCAGTAGCTAATAATCTGGAGGAAGGAGATGTTTGCATCTTTGAACGTGTAGACAAGAGTATAAAGAAAATTAAGCTTAAAGTCCATATTTTTAGGGTTATCAAGAAGACAACTGCTTACAAGAGAATGGAAGGCAAAAAAATGAGTGATAACATTACATTGCCTACAAATCACTCTAAGAAAATGAGAGTCTCTAGGGAACGTCTTGTTGTCAATTTGCCAGCAAAAGCATTGATACCTGATGGAAAAGATAGTAAACAGGAAATCAAACAAGTTGAAATCAAGCATTCAAGAGGCCTATATATTTCTACTTTACTCTTTGTAATTTCTCTATCATAATATTGACTATTATTGCTAAAACTTTCCAACCACAACAAATTAAAACAAAACTATTATAGAACATTTTAGCGGGGAACTTACATTTTCTGCCGGCTCTTGTTTTATTAGTTCACCCGCAGGAACTATAGGCACCTCTTCATAACAAGTTATTAATAACTTTGATTTAAACAAATGAAAATTCATATTTATTTTCTATTTGACAAATATTTGAATAACTCTAAAGTAAATATGCAAAATATTTAACAAAACAAATATCTAAAATTATTTTTTCTGAAATGTAATTGGCTCAAAACTTTTGAGCGATAAAGGGCAGTTTTCCGGGCTCCATTATCACAGTTTCGAAAATAGTTTCTTTTCCTTTTAAGTAAATTTCATTTCACTAGTCTATTTACTTTCCCACACTAATTCTATATATATATACTAAGATTACTAAATTGTAAAATGAATTTAACTCAACTATTTTGAACATATAATTTAAAAAAAATAAAATTAATAATTACTAACTTATTTGAAAATAAACTATCTTTAAGAATTGCTTTTCTGAATGTAAATTTAACTAATGTTAATTACTTTTGAAAATGCAGTTAAGTATTCAAAATAATTCATAAATTTATGCTTAAAAATCATTATTATTAAATACTAACTTGAAAACTAATACCAATGATTATTATTATTTGCACTAAATTAAATATTATTTTAAAATTAATCATATGAGTTTAACTTATTTTAAATAGGTACTTGAAATAAATACTACTAATAATATTCATTTTGAAAATAAATAAATAAATGTAATTTGAAAATAATAAGCTAGAATAAACTCAATTAAAGTTTACAGGGTCCTTCAAACTGTTTTCCTTATAATCAAAACCATTAGAATAAACAATTAATAGTGTGAAAATTTTATTAAGGAAGCAAAATAAATATTAAATTATATTTGTTATATTTGTTATACAAAAAAACACTTTAAAACTTAAAGGGAGACAAAAAATTATAATCGTATACTTAGATTTATTATTTTCAAATTTGAAATTTAAACCTCAAAATTTTAATTTATTATTTTAAAGAAAATTTAAACCTATTATTTAGTATCATGGAGTTGATTAAAACTATATTATCTTATAAATAAATTTATAAGTCAACCATGCAAAGAGAATTAAACTATATTATTTTACTTTTATATTTGTTTTTCTCAGTGAGTGTCCTAGGATGAAAATAAAATTTAGTATTGTCAATTTTTTGGAAAATGTATAGATTGTATTAAAAAAAAATTATTTCATAACATGAATAATTTTTGTTTTAAACCTTTCATGAATAATTTATACTTGATATCAATATCAATACTATAATTAATTAATTTTAAGTAAATATGCAAAATGTTTAACAAAAAAAAAAACCAAAATTAATTTTGTGAAATGTAATTGGCTCAAAAGTTTTGAGCGATAAGGGCGACTTTCCCAGCTCCATTATCACAATCACGATTATAGTAGGAGATGGAAAGGGCAGGAGAAAATGGCATGTCTTCCTCTACTGAACGTGCTCGAAAAATTTGCAACGACTTACATTTCACTTGGACAGTTTTTAAATCCATTTCAAATCAATTTCTTTCCCCAAGGTTGAAGAGCTTTGCTATAAGCAATTTTCCCAAATCAACATCTTAAAGAATTTCAGTATATTAATTCTGCCATTGGAACTAACTAGAAGCAGCTGTATTTCTTTCATATTATTTGCAAGGTTTGTTTTTTCAAGGGGTTCCCTTTTGGTTAGATAACACTATCAAGATATATATTTTTCAATCTAGTGAAAATGAGGCTTGTGTTTAACTTACCGTGTTCAGTTGTTGTAATTGATCGTATACTTTAGGGTTTCAAGAAATAAAAAATCTTGCCACAATTTGGAAGCGCATTTCACACACTGGTAGTCCTCTAACCAAGTGACAAATTTTGTAAAATTGATGGTTTAATGGATTTTTCAATATTTTACGCTAGTAGTCCTTTGACCAAGTGACAAATTTTATTTACTAGTGCTTATTGATTATAGACAATATCTTTGTCAAATTATAGATAATTCTTAAACTAAATTTTCTTTCTCATTGGAAAAAACATGAAAAAGAGGTTTTCATTTCAACTCCTAGACTCAGCTTATCATAATCACGTTGTCCATATTTGTAAGAAGGAAAAAGATAAATAATGGGTAGTCTCTAGGAGGACTGCCATAGGCCATTTTGAACAACTCAATAGGTAGAAAAAGATTCTTTATGTATGTTCTCTCGTCATTTCATGGGATTGTGCATTATGTTGGGATTATATTTTTTATTGTTGTTTATATTTTGTACACCATGCTAATTTCTAGTAGAAATAGTTGTTATAGTTACCTAATCACCATTTTCTTTGTCACATCAACATTTGGATACAAATATTTTAGTATTATTGATGTCTTAAGGTCAAGTAGAGGAGTAATTTTCTATGCTATATTGATTTTGCACTAGTTAAATGTAAATATGGTAGCTAATGTTTCCCATGAGAAGATAAAGAATCACATTTGATAGACTAGTAGTACACAAAATCATGGAGAACATATAAAACCTATAGGGTAACTAGATGGTGAAGAATTGCAAGATTAACCACTATGAAGCCTAAGTAGTTTAGAATGAAAAGGAATGGAAAGATGTAAAAATGATAGAAAGAAACACAAATGCTTCTTATTGTATTCTTTTTTCTAACGTTTAACTTCTTCAAAACTTTCCACGGTCTTTGCCACTTAAACCTTTTCAAAAATCTTCAAGCATGCAATGTCATTGCCAAATTAGTGCTGCTATAATGAAAAAGCCAAGCACATCACCAAAAAAAATTCATTTAGATGAATAGGACTACAAAATTCTCAAAGTAATTGTTTTATGTCATTTAAGAGTATCTGACTTTAAACCAAATTCTACTAAACGATTCAAGAGTCAAAATTCAAGGTTACTGTTATTAAATTTTTAGATCATAGTAAGCAGACTCTGCACTCCAAAAATAAGCCCTAATTGCATAGTAGCTTAAAACGAAAAATTGTTATTAGTACTACTATACTGTTGAAAATACATACAACAAATAATCACAAATCTGACTCTCGATACTGTATCTATCTTCCATTAAAGCTGAAAGGAATTGCAGTACACTAGCTCAAATTTCAAATATATGGACTCTCTATTTGTTTGAGTGGCAGGTTCTAGGTCTTTGTGACAAAACAAAATAACTCTAGGTTTTACTATGAAAAATCCACATCTCAGGTGTGTAGGCTAAAAAATAAACCTAGAAGGCTAAAATATAAAGCAAATAAAGAAAATAAGTACCTTGTTCTAAACTAAGAACACCAACCACTATAGAGAATCTAGAATCCAATCTAAAAATTATTGTAGTCCAATTCAGTTAGAAAATGGACCAGTTTGGGGTTTGGGTTTGTAGTCCAGTCTGTTTCACTATGGGTGCAGACAGTATAGATTTTGGGCCCTAGATACACCCACAGACATCAGAAAAGTAACCAAAGGAAAAAAATCACCTTGTTCTATAACAAGAACAACAACCAACTCAAAGAATTTAGAATCCAAAATAAAAATAACTGTGTACTAGTTTTTTTAGGAGAAGGCCTGGATCCAGGTCTGGGTTCACAATCCAGTCCACTTGGTTGTGGGTGTAGACAAGGTTAGATTTTGGGCCCCAAATGTACCTAGGTGAATCAAGGGCCCAAAATATGTGTCGGAGCAAACCTTCTGTGAACCACACTGTTTAAATTTTTCTTTTAAATTTCTTTTTAGACTGGTATTATTTTGTTCATCTTGAATGTGATAAAGGCTTATTTCAGAGAAATGCAATAGAAATTTCCCCATTTGATTTGCAACCAATGATTCTGGCATTGAAGAATTAATGATCCTCACCAAGGGAAAGATCATCTACCATCAATAAGACAACTTATTGTTTTATACATTTTAATTATTTGTAATTTGTATAGTTGAGTATGAAATATTTATAAGTCATTGCAAGGTATATTATAACATCAGTTATTTTCATGCTAATACTCATCACCAATATTCAACTCACAACTTTTGTTTGTTCTAGTAGAGAACTTTTGGTAGATAACTGTGTTAAGATTTTTGAATTGACGGATCATGAACACATCAATTAAAAAATCTTTACACAGTAATCCACCAAAAGTTCTCTACTATTACACTAATGTACTGTGGAAATGTCATGTCTTTAAACTTATATTTTGTCAATTTTATAATTTTTATTCCATGTATGTGCTCCATCCCAATGGACATGTCTTTCTTTTGAGAGAAATATCAATGCATACTGTCCTTTACTATATGTGGGAAATTTCAAAATTTATCTTGCGCTTAATATTGCTAAAAAATTCAAGTTAAACAACATGAGTTCACTTTGTCCTCTTGTTACTCATAGACATCAATCATAGATACTCCACACATGGCAAAGAAACTTTTCAATGAAAGAAACACTGTGAGTTATGCCTTCTGCTACTTTCAGGTGATTTGGAGATGCTTTTAGCAGAATTTTAGTGGAGATGATGCTTCCAAGTTTCCATGTGGGGTGGATAACAAATACATAAATATTACAACAATTTTGAGAAATCTAGCAGTCTTGAATTCAGAAGTAGCCAAGCAATGAGCTGGAAGTCACCATCCTAAACAAAGTTCTCATTCATAATATTAATCCTACATAAGGAAGTTTGTCTGAGATTTGAATTCACAGATTAATTTTCTTTCACTCATAGTCCATTAGTTAAGGAATGAAAACAATATCTCAACATAAAAACACCATTGTATTGCTTTTTATTCTAGAACAATTTCCATGGGAATTTTTTGACTTAAACTCCTAGAAAGATTGCTACCTTTCCACATTAAAATTTCCCTATGATCTTTTATTTCTGCAAACGTCATAAAGGAATTTGAGACATTGTGATTGTTAAAAGTCTCTCCTTTTTTTTCTCTCCTAATGATAATTTGTCACCATTAGAGTGTACCTCAAGAACAATACATGTGATTGATTAGAAGCTCTCCATCCCTCGTAATATTCAAGAGTGTGCCTCGAGAATGTGATTAGTAGTTTAACACATACCATTTTCCCTACCATTTTTCTTTTATGGAAACATCTCTTCCTTATTTATTGCATCTTCTAGTGGATATAAACACTAACTCAAGCACCATTTACTCTTTAGGACTCACCTTTTCCTAACTTTTACATTCTCGACAATGCCTCTTGGTGCATCGTTAGGTAGGTGATGCTTTAGGCACAACTTATACCTGCTATTGCTGTCAGACATAATTCTAAGTTTTGTTGAATTATTTTGGTCATTCAATAATATTTAAAATCTCTTTTTTTTTTTAATCTTAGTTGTTGTCTATTTGTTTCCTCCAATTCAAACATCTTTAATAAATATTTAGGATAGCTCCTATACAAACATTCTTTCACATTGAAAGTCATTCATGCTACATTTATTTTAATTTGTTTCCTAGCTATTCAAACATTTTTCTAAGGTTCTAAGAAACCTTAATTGAACCGTGGAATTGACAACATACTTTTGGATGTAAAAAATATTAAGGTTAGCTTCTATATAATGTCTCTAGATCCCCTTAACTCGGGGATTTCTACAAGTTATTTTTACATGGGATATTCTAAATGAATGATCTTCTTCTAATTTTTATTTCTTCTCTTTCTTTATTTTTCTTTGGAAATTGGACTCACTAAATTATTTTACTTTATATATGCAGACTACTAGCACTGTTCAGGATGTTCCATCGTAAGCAAGAGCAACAGAATGATTTTTAAAGATATATCTTCAAACTACTCCACCTCCTCTCACACCAACATCAACAACAGTTGTAGCAAAGTTGTGCATGCTTTTGGACAGAGGCATTTTCTGCAAAATCTCCCAGAAGATAAAATGCAAAAAATCAAAAAACTTGTCAAAAACTAGAAGTAAGATTGTAGGACAAGGATAACAGTTACACAACTTAAAATTGAATTGAATTGTAAATAAATGATAAAGAAAACAGTTACACAAATCATTCATTATACTTTCTGAATTGAATTGAATTACATGGCTTATATGTTTGTATGTGTATATACGATTTTAAAATTATTCCATTTGGTCTATCTTTTCTTGCAAAATAATCAATCTCTGACAAAGTGCACAAGAATAAATATCCCCTCTTAAAAGAAGACATGTAAAGATTCAAGCCTCAAGCTGTTAATATATCTAGCTCATATCATACTTATATTCAACACTCCATTATGTTTGGTGTCATTTTGTCTCTAACATTCATAAGGTACACAACAAAAATATAGCCTCCTCCCATTCTTTGTTAACTGTTAGCCATATATTGGTTTTGCATCTAGGTTGTGAATTGGGTTCAACAGTTTTTAGTTTTCCAAATGATTGAATTTCATTTATACTTTCAATTTTTATACATATATTACATGTTGATGTAATCCAAGAATACAGTTATAAATGTCTACTGTTTATTATTAGATGAAAACTTATTTTTTATGTATCTATTATTTATTTGTTTTATAAACATTGTTGGTAAAACTTAGCAAACACAACAAATTAAAAGAAAACTATTCTAGATTTTTTTGGCAGGAACTTTGTTGCTTGCAGCTCTTGTTTTAAATAGTTTTTGTTAAAATTTTTGCATATAAACTTTACAAAAGAGAAATATTTATTTTTTATAAGAAAATCTAAAAAAAATTAAATAATCGAGGGATATAATTAATAATAAACTAAGAAATCATGTATTAATAATATAAAATTTTAAAAAATGATTTATATAATGATCAATTTTAATATTAATTATTTTATTACAATTTATATATATTTTACAATAACAACAAATTTTAAATTTAGATCTTACTTAGAATCACTAACTCAAAATAAATTGTTATGATATTTCATGGAAATATGTGTAAAAATCATAAATATAATGCTAATAGACACAGGGATTCACACTACACAGGGCAACAAGGAAATGAAGATGCGGTTTCAGCTACAGGCGAAACCAGGCCCCTTGATGGAGAAAGTGACAATGACTAATCCTTGCAATAAGACCTATAGATGAATATATGTAATCCACTAATGGATATTTTGTATAGACTTACATATGTTGCTTTTTTGGATAGTTCTAAGAAGCCTATCACTGTCATACAAATGTTATAATGAATCTATAAGGTGGTTAGCAGCTATAATAGTCTGGCTGCTATGGACAGTTAATGTATAGTTTGGCTATTATGGACAGTTAATGTATAGTCTGGCTGATACCAAAAATATATATATATATATATATACAAACTATTTCAAGGGGTGACCTCCAATAATCAGATAATAATATATGAATTCAATATTATATGATATGATCATATGCCAGAGAGTTACATTCCTTATTAGAGTTAACCATGCTTAAGTACTTATCCTTAAGAATATATCATATTAAGATCATAACATAAATAAATAAATTTATAAAAAAAAATTGATAAATTGTTTTAAATGTTTAAAAAAAGTGAAATTATTATTTTTAACATTGAACCAAAATTTATAGACATTGATTATGAATACTTAATCTTTTATTAAGATATAAAGATAATATCATATATGGATTAAGGGTATAAGACTTCTGGCTACAGAATTGTTTAATTCTTGTTTATTGTTATTAGCATCTTTGTTGTAGTTGTGCTTCTGGCCGATTGTTGTCTGCAGCCAACTTTGAATAAGAACCCTTGTTAACTCCTTTTATCTTATCAAATATATATTTTTTAAATTGAATAATATTGATAATAAAGAATAAGCAGCCATGAAAGAGAGGGTGTGAATAGGAGAATTCTCCAAAACACTGCAATAAAAATCATAGCCCTAAAAGATAACAATCACCAGCAAAAACATAAACAGCCCTCTCAGATACTCTGAGCAAATAAATCAACATGTACAAGCAGGAGGGCACCTGAACCATCATGTTCACGACGAATTATCCCATGTACCAGAACAACCTTTATGTTTGCCCTAGACACAAGGTATATCAAATTATCGCCATGAAAAAATGAATAAGAAAAGTAGTAACCTTGTTAAGAGGCTACAGTTCTGTCTTTAATACTAGATGAAGAGTTAGACTGACTACTGAAAGAATCTAAATTATCAGACCTCTGTACGAAGTAATCCACATACGTCAAAACCCGTTGGTTGGCATGGCTTTGAAGACAGTCACCCATGGCGGGAATTGACATCTTATTCACACCAGGCACCTGCAAATAAGTGGGCCACAAATTCTCTAAAAATCTCGCAGACCCATTTTCCCCTTCCTTAAATTTCCCAAGATTTGCAGTCTCCTGATCCAAAGCATTAAGAGAAGCGTCATTATCAGGCATTATCTGGGCTGGAATTTCTTCTCCAGTTCTATTCCATGCCCCATAATCAGTCCAAGGAACTGCAGAAGAACAATTAGACTGACTACTGAATGAATCTAAATTATCAGACCTCTGCAGAAAGTAAGCCTGGTCATCAATGGCGGGAATTAACATCTGATTAACAGCAGGCAGCTGCAAATACGAGGGCCACAAATACTCTAAGAGTCTCGCGGACCCATTTCCCCCTTCTTTAAATTTCCCCTGTTCCAAAACATTAGGAGGAGCACCATTATAAGGCATTAACTGGGCTTGGATTTGTTGGCTGAATTTAGGAAGCAATTGCTTCTTGGATTCGGGCATGGCCACAAAAGAATCCTTGCGGTGGGTGAGAAGTCTTGTTATTCTGGAAGCAAGGGCAGGATTATAGTTCTTGAGAACATTTGGAACAAAATTGGTCTTGGTGTTGGATCCCCTGAGCAGGCATGCGGCCTCATCATATGCCCGGGCGGCTTCCTCTGCAGTCTTGAAAGTGCCCAGCCAGAGTCTGATCTTTTTCTTTGTGTCTTTGATCTCAGCAACCCATCTTCCAGAAGGCCTCTGCCTCGCTCCCACCAGTTTCTTTCTTCTCTTCATCCTGGGTTCGTCACCAGCTTCTTTGTAATCTTGGGGAACTGAAGTGGTCGATGAGAGAGAATTAGGCATGGTGTGCTAAAGGCAACAGAAAACAGGCTAAATGCATGCAATGCTCTCAGGCTGTTAGCTTCTCTTATGACATGTAGAATATTGCTGTTAGCCTGTGTCTGTATGTTACTGAATTTGTCTGGATTAGAGGTCCGATAGTTCAACGAGGCACGGGGACGTTGGGTGTTCCCAATATTTTTGAGGCCGGTTGATGGTGGTGTGCTCATCTGGATGTCGTAAACATCTCCCTTGGGACAAATAGTTGCGACAAGTGAACGTCTGCATGTTGTAAACATCTCCCTTTGGGGCCATGCTCAAAGGGCGATCGAGGAATTTAGGCCTCATTACAGCTAATAGAGGTAACTACAAGAAAAGCAAAGCATTCTATATCAAGGCCAAATTATAGACGAAAGAAAACAAGATGGATAATTGGGTAGTGTATGTTTTACACAAAAAAGGGAACAGAAGGATCATCATTGGAGAGGAACAACTTGTTCATACAAGTTAGGGTATCTTAGTAGATCCCTTAGAGATTCAAGTTGTTGTGGAGTAGTCAAGACCAACAAACCAATGTCATTGGGGTGAGGAGTTTCATGGGGTAGGCAAGGTATTATCGCAATTTTGTACAAGATTTTATCAGATTGTATACCCCATTGCATCCCTTCAAGAGGAAGTGAAGTTTTTTTTTTTTGGAAAAAACAAGTGCAATAGGGCTTTTCAAATCACCAAGGAGTGTTTCATGCATGCAACTATCCTTGAAATACTAGAGTCATTTGCTAATTTTGTGGTGTGAGCAAATGCTTCCTTAGAGGGGTTGGAAGTAATCCTCATGTAGGAAGACCATGTTATTATATATGAGTCATAGAAACTCAAGGAACATGAGCTCAAATCATGCCACTCATGACCTAAAAATTACAATAGTTTTTCATGCACTTATATGTTGGAAACATTTTCTTCTTAGTCACCAATGTGAGCTCAAGATAGACCATCGAAGTCTACAATATATCATGTAGCCTAATCTCAAGGCCCACCAATGATGTTAGATGAAGTTGTTGTGTGAGTACATCTTCAATATGCTTTATATAAAGGGCAAGGAGAATCTAGTGGCATATACATTGAGTAGATAATAACACAAGGTTGTAGCTATAACCTTGGGTATTGATTTGAAAGGGTGCATTCTAGAGCATCTTCTAGTAAATAAGTGGTATAAGGAGGCTCAATAGGTGTTATTGTTACAAAGAGCCTGAAACAAGTTTGTGGGTTACACTTTAAAGTTAAATGTTTTTTTGTGGCACTAGAACCTAGGGGGTTTACTTAGTAAACTTATCCTATATCGCTTGTGATCATGAAATCTTAAATAATACCCCTAATTTAGTTTCTACACCTACTTTTTTTTTCTCTTTTTACCATTATAAGTATAATGAATTCAATTGATCAAAGACAATGAAACAAAGCAATTAAACAAGCAATTGATCAACTAAAGACTGTGCTCAAATAAAATTAGTCTAACAACACTAAGAAAGATTCAATTAACATCAAATGAACCAAATTAATGGTGCAAACGTGCATTCCCATTGTGGATTGAGTGCAAATTGGAGTGGTATGGGATGTGAATTCCTCAATTTGCCTAATCCATGTTGATGCAAAAGCTTGGGTTGATGGATTGAATGGAAATGATTCACAAATGTTCTCAAAAGCTCAAAGGTGAGCGATAAATTTGGTAGAGTAAGTTTGCATAAGGATTGTGAAATTGAATTTCATATAAAATGTGAGGTATAATTTATAGATTTTTGGAATGGATCAATGGTGAGGATTCAAAATGCAAATCAATGGAGGAAATTGAATTGAAGAGATTAGTGTGGATCAAGAAATGGATCAAGGGTCAACAATCCTTGAAGGCATGGTTCAAAGATTTAATCAAGGGTCCATAATCTATGAGGATTCAACAACATCCCTAAATTTTAGGAAATATGTTGGAGATATTTCAAGATGGAGGGAAGGATTTTAAATTTGAAAAGGGAATATTTGATGTGGAATATTCTTTATGCAAGTTGGAGGATTGGAGGAATAATTAGCTAATTAAACAATTTAGGAAAATCATTTAATTGTGCAAGTTGGAAGAATTGGAATTTTTAATTAAATAATTAGGAATTATTTAATCAAAGAGGATTATGACATTAATTAAATAATTGGACATTATTTAGTCAAAAGGGAAGAAATTAATATGAAGGTGATGAATTAATCAAATAAAGCTATTTATTCAATTAATCAGAGAAAATGGTGAATTTAACTAAATAATTGGACACTATTTAATTAAATAGATGAAATAGGTAAATTACGAGAGAAATGGTGGTAGTAAGTGAAATCAAGATGTGTGATATATTCAAGACATTTTCAGGTGTCTACAACCATATATCTTAAGTACCTCTTTTTTCAATGACATTTTTTATACACCTCATATGTGCAGCAAAACATTTCATTTGCATCACTATCACACACAACTCTAAATGAAAAGTATTAAATGAATTTATTATGAAAGTAAAATACCTTTAAAATATTTTTATACTATAAAAAATTTACATTGATTATAGAATGAAAAATATAGTTGAAAAAAAACTATTTGATGCAAACACATGGTCATTTTTTACTTCCTTTACAGTATTGGATTGCAAAAAAAAAAACTTGTGCATAGGGTAAACAACAAGAAACTAGAAATATAATTGTTCACCCATCTAATATATATCCATCAATTTATTGACAAAATCTTCTTTAGTGTTTAACATGTTACAATCGTCTAGATATAAGGTATCTATTAAATTTTATAAAAAAAAATCTTACCAAAGCCAAGTGAGACACAAATTTGGTGTGTGAGGCCCTGAAATAGTGGATTTTCCACAAGGACTATCATTTTCCATTTATTTTATATATTGTCTTACAAAGTGTAATAGGTCAAATCTCTCTTTTTAAATCAAACATGTATCTCATGTATGGTGTACAAACACCTTCATCATTTCAACCACTTAGGACTAAACATGTATGTATGTAATCCCTACATAAATACATTATAACCAATTCCTCATTTGGGCTCATGAAAGACAATATTAAAGAGAGATAAATTTGTATTTGTTTTCCCAACTTCCTATCCCTTAGACCCAACCCCCAACTAATTCACAATATTACCCACAATAACTAAGAAAAAATATTAATATAATTACTCTCTCTACCCTTAATACATAATGATACATCTATCTATTTTTCCTTATTAAATACCCCATTATAAACTCATGTGCTATGATCTTTCATATCTAGTGAAGCCCTAGAGCACCAAAGATTCATTTGTGTACCTCTATTAGGGGGATTTTATACTACAATTTTGAAAGAGGCACACTAAGCACCCTATAGAATAAATTCATGTGTAATGAAGATACCTATTGATCTTCATTAGTTATACCATTAGACTAGATTGATGAGAGATATTGTAGATTTTGTTAATCATTGCCTTGAGTGTTAGAGGAATCACTAGCTAAGCATTAACATCCAATAGTACTTTTTCAAAATCATGATATACTAGAGTGGAAATGGGACAACATTTCTATGGGATTCATTGTCGATTTGCATATGTCACCATTTCACCATAATTCTATGTAATATCCCATTTTTTTTGCAAAATTAATTAAATAAAGTAATAAACAACAACTTTTGCAATTAAAATAAAACCCCAAACCCCTTTAAAAATTGAATTTTCAAGATTTCATGAATACCCACATAGATTAGCAAAATCAACTCTAAATCCATACATCCAATTTGATCAAACTTGCACAAAAACTTCAATATCTTATTCAATTGATAATATCTAATTTGATACATGAAAATATGCTACTATAGTATAAAATACTCTAGCATAAATATCAGCTACAAATTTTAGAAATTATTCTAATAATATAATCACCTGAAACTACAAAACAAACTACAATCACTGATTTGCTCTGAAATCAAAAATAAAATCCTCCACACCTGGGGCTAATCAAAACCACGCTTCTATAGAAATAAACCACACCTCTATAGTATCAAACAAGACTATGGACCAATGTCTACTCCATTTGGCAACGAAGTCATGAACAACAAAAAAGAAAGAGATGCCATCAAACAAATTATCAACAAAATTAGATTTTATTTACATGACAATCAAAGATTACATCATATATAATGGAAATGACAAATTGCAAGTCTACAAATTTATTGAAGTTGAATAAGCTATTCAAATCATAAATAACAAGATTCTAAGTAAGAAAATAAGACATATTACTTTAACAAACTAAATTTTAGATCAATAAATACATCAAAATAATCAAATCATATACTTAAAGTAATGCATTTAAACCATTAATCCAAAATAATATAATACTAAAATAAGTATCAATCTACACTTATATACTCTAAACATAAAAAATATACAGATGAAAACAAGAAAATAAGGTAGATTGGCATCCTCCAAATATGGTCGGGCTTAAATAGCACACTCTAAGCTCTGACTTTTGGTCAAATATCCGTTACATTTCCATTTCCATTTCTTTTCCATTTTCTCGCGTCATGTTAGAACTATCACGATTAAGTTTTAAGGCAAACACGTTTTACATTCATCAGCAATGTATCGAGCCCTTTGTCCTTTCCCCCGCCAATTCACGTTCAAAAATATGACGATGAAAAATAAATCGATAGAGAACCTCCATACGAAGGAATAGTACGTGATGTCAGAGTGAAAAAATTTGTATTGAACGCCCACTTTTTCACTTATCACTTAATAGTGACGTATTCCATTCTCTTAACAAGAGCTGCAGGTCAGCGAAGTTCCTACCAAATAGTAATAGAAATGTTATGTTTTAATTAGTTGTGTTTGATAAATTTTAGCAATGTCACAAATGATAAGTACCTACTTGGTGGAAAGCGTATCTAATTGGTGACAAAGCCTGTGATAGATTTAGACCTAAGGGTAGGGTACAAAGCACTTTACAATCTTGATTTTAGGATTCAAATAACTAATGGACATAGAACATAAGTACAAAGAAAAAAACAATATAGCCCCAACATAAGCAAGTACAAACCAAGCAACAATATAGCCCCATTCTCAGCACAATAACCCAAACAAGAATAGCTCAGATATTCAGCAAATAAATTTCAATGGAGGAGGGGAACAAGGGCAGAGAGAGCTAGAGTTCCAAACAAGGACCCTCAACTCTAGTTCCAGCTTAACACACAAGCCAATTGGAAAAAAATTTTGAGTTGTGTCCAATCAAAGCTCACCAAGATCCACAATGTTGCTACTGTACCATTGTATGCTAAATTATAATCATGATCTAATTTATGGACTAAAAAATCAAATAACCAAAGCCCACTAGGGTAAAGCAATTGCAAAGATTTTATCACATCGCATTAAATACATGCCCCCTAAAAGACACTAAAGATATAAAAGTTACTAAGTACAACATCTATAAGTTCTTAGGCCAATTACCCTGAGTTAGAGTTGTAAGGCTTATCATGTCCATTAGATCTTAGTATTTTTATTATTTAACTTGTACCAGGCAATTTTTTTGGGTTGAGGCATTGAGGCATTCCATTCTCAGTAATATTAGGACTAAGTGTGTTATACATCTTGCAAGTCGATAGCCTAGAAAATACACAATATTCCAGACCAGCCTCCTATATAACAATAAAATAAATATCATATACAAAATTTGGAGAACATAACAACATCACAATATGATGACAATAATCTTATAACAGAACGGCAAGAAATATTATTAAAATAAATAAATAAACAATAGCAGACCTTAATAAAATGGCCTACAATCTCATAGAGAGCAACATAAAAATTTATCAAAAATTAATACAGAATCCTCATTTAAGTTCCATTTATTGTGATAAATATTATGAATGATTTAAAAAATAATAATAATAATAAATAAAACCACAAAACAATAAAAAAATTAACCTGGAATGATAAGACATACTTTAAAAATAAAATTATATGAAAAAATATTAACCAACAGATCAGATGGAATGAGTTCAAGTGATGAACGTTACTGGGATTCGAAAACAACACCCCAAGTTCAAACTTAATTAGACATGATAAATGTGTTTAAAAATAAAATTATATGAAAAAATATTAACCAACAGATCAGATGGAATGAGTTCAAGTGATGAACGTTACTGGGATTCGAAAACAACACCCCAGGTTCAAACTTAATCAGACATGATAAATGTGTTGGCATTGGATGCAATACTGCATTCAACACACTCAAGAGTGCAATGCCCTCAAAATTGTAAATTTTCACCAATTTGAAATCAACAAGGTAGCCCACAAACCAGTTGCAAGCCTGGATAAAGGAAATAACCCCAATGTTTTTAAAGGATCTCCCTATGAATTCTTGTGAACTCTGCTATTCACTTCTAATGAAATTCATGTTAGCATATTGTTTTTCGCCTGATTTCATCCTCAAATGTATAAAATATCCTCAAATTTAATTAAGAAAATCTACTAAGAGAAAGTTGAGTATAATTAGATCTTACTAATGGCACAACCTATGGGAGATTCAAACAAATTTGTTGCAGGAAAACCGTCGGCAAAAAAGATAAAGGACATAAAATGTAGAACTCAAATTCTACCTATTGAAATCCTTTCGCTCAAAGATTCTCCAAAATTTATCATTTAATGTGGCAAAATACAATTATGTAGCATTAACTAACAATCTCCATTCGAACTACATACTCCACTCTCGTCAGTTGAGTAATTCCAGCAGTTGCCTCTTCCACTCTCATCAACCACTACCTACCCCTCCACTCTCATAATTCAATATTTATTGTTCACGTAACAGGTCGTAAATATTCGGTGAGATTTAATCTATCTAGTTGTAGGGTAATGTGGAAAGGTTATTAAAAGCTTTTAGTTTAAATGCAAATAATTATGTGTTTAGTGGATGTGTTAATATGGAGAGGTTATTAAGAGCTTTTAGTTTATTTATCATAAGACAATAAATATTAAAAAATAAATTAGCTTTTCTTAAAATTTGAAGATTGACATTAAAAAAAATAAAGGGTGATGATTTCAAGAACTCTCCTTGATTTAAGGTAGAGTTTTTCTGAACACGCCCAAATGGCATTGTAAAACGTCTCTAACCTAATGAAATAAATATTAAATATCAATATCTATGTATAGACAAGTCAATAAATGGGAAAATAACATATACTTATTTATTCACTTAATAGTAAACTATTTTTTTATTTTATAAAAATATGGTTATAAATTTTGCTTTTAATAACTTAAGATAGTACATGCATTTAATAAAAAATATTTTTTAATATTTATAGAATAATCTACCTATTATTAGAAAAATTAATGTAAAAGATGTCTAAGACACCAATTTTATTTAAAGAATAACTTTAATAAACAAGTAAATAATTTTATTTCTACAACCATATTAGCTACCAACTTATAAATTTTATTTTTACTTTCATAAATGAAATAAATTGTGTATCAAATTTATATTTATTATAGATTTATTTAAATAGATAGATAGATGTATTTAAATATTAAATATTAATATATATTTATAGAAAAGTGAATAAATGGGAGAACAACATATAGTTATTTATTCAGAGTAAACTATTTTTTTACTATATAAAAACATGGACATAAATTTTGATTTTAATCATGTAAGATAGGTACATGCATTTAATAAAAAATATTTTTTAATATTTATAGACTAATCTACCTATTATTAGAAAAATTGATGTAAAAGATGTCTAAGACACTAATTTTATTTAAAGAATAAATTTAATAAACAAGTAAATAAATTTTTTTTATTATGGTCATTGCCGAGTAAAAGTAATGGAAGGAGTGGGAGTGCATTAATCGCTTATATTGGGTGAAATTTGTCTACCAAAAGAGAATTGAATTTTGAAATATGTTTTGTTATATAATTGACATATACATTGATAATAGATAAAAAAAAAATCAAATAGAAAAAATGTTTGAGCTCTCATTGGTTAAAAAGAGAATTATTAATAACTAGTTAAGTTTTGGCCATGCCTATAGTTCCTCGCAAGAACTAATAACTAGTTATATTGCATTTGCATTGGTTTTTAAATATATTTAGTTTGATTTTTTTATTTTATTTAAATATATATTTATTTTAGTACTTTTATTTTAAATTTTTCAATTTAAATTTAAAGATTTATATTCATTTTATTTATTTATATTTTTTATTTATAATTTTTTTATTTAAAAATATAATTAAAATATTAATTTATTTTTAAAAAAGTGTATATAAATTTTTAAATCATTTTTCATTTGTCAATAAAGAGATTTTCATTAAGGTTCATTAAGATTAATTATAATGAGTTATTTAATTTATAAAGTAAATTAAATATACTAACATATAACCAAAATTATATATATAGTGTTTTACAATAACAAAAAAACTTTAAATTTAGATCTTACTTGGAATCACTAATTCAAAATAAATTGTTATGATATTTCTTGAAAATATTTGTAAAAATATGAAATATAACACAGTGTATATATATATATATATAATAACAAAACTTTAAATTTAGATTTTACTTGGAATCACTTTCTCCAAAATATTTGTAAACATCAGAAGTATAGTAGACACACTTTGAGGGGGTGACCTCCAATAATCAGATAATAATATATGAATTCAATAATGTATGATATGATCATATGGGAGAGTTATCTTCCTTATTTATAGGTTAACTATATAAAGACATACCCTTTCATCTTAATTAAAAGGTATTATTGTATTAACTAATATTTATGTTAAGATTAAGCATGCTACAAATGCTTATTCTTATATATATCTAGGAATCTATCATATTAAGATCATAACATAAATAAATAAATTTTAAAAAATAATAATTTAATAAATTGTTTTAAATGTATAAAAAAATTGTTTCATTATTTTTGTTTGGTCGGTAATAGAGTTGATTTTCATTGATAAAATAAAAAGTTACAAAGCACTTCTCATTATAGCTTCATCTTGAGAATCCCTTACATCACCAAATAGCTTCACTTCAAGAACCCTTATCCCTACCATCTATCCATCCTACAGACCCTATCAAGAGTTACAGACAAATTCACTACAACAAACATAGAGACTCCATAAACAATCCTAATAAGCTAACCTACCACCATAATACTCCTAAACAAAGGCCTATTAACAGGTCATTGGTCATGGACTCAAACTCGTCTTCCCTTGGTCTAAGACTGGAGGACCATCGCAAACGTTTTCTTCATTACTTTCTTTGCTTTCTTCCCCTTGACAATTTGCCAACCATCCTCCACCCTTTCTACCTCCTTCTGCCATTCCAATTCTTTGTCAAGAAGGCTCCTTAGATCTTCGTTCATACTGTCAATTGCTTGTGGATTTTGAACTTCAGCTTTCCATTTCCCAGCCTCTTTTTCTTGCAACCTCATCACCCCTCTTTTCTCCTGATAGTCTGGTGTTGCTGCCCCACTTTTAAAGTTCAACTCATTTTCACTTCCATTGGAAACAACATTATCTTTGTTCCCATCCAAACAACCTTCCTATGTTGGGGCCTCACCCGTCTACCGTTGGTCCACCCTTCCAACATCAGGTATCAATGTTTTCCTTTCCAACACCTAAGTCCTAGAATCTTGACCCTCCACTTCCTTGCCTTCCAAAAGATGGTTATTTTGCCTTTCCTCCTTTTTTCCACTGTGTAGTGTTGTGGAGCAGCATCCTTCCACCAAGAAGAAGATTTCTTTGTTCTATGTTTGGCACAATGAGCAGGCAAATGCCCTATTTGAAAGCAAACTTTGCACCTAAAGGGTACCCCTTCAAAATCCAGAGGTTGCACCCAACAACCTTTTGAAGTTTTTATCTGGATCTCTTCCGGCAACTCCTTGGACACGTCCAGTTCCACCAAAATCCGAGCAAAGGTTGAGTGCAACAAATTTGAAGAACCCTCATCTACCATTAGGAAGCTTCCTAAAGAGTTCCCTACAACCTCCAAGTAGGAATCAAACCAAAATTGCAAGGGAAGGTTAGGAAGTCTCACCCAAAGAGGAACCCTCTCAAATACTTATGTGGCTAGGTTAAAAGTCGGATGCCATGGCTTTAACAGTAGAGTATACTTTTCTTCCCAATCCCAGTGGTATTCACATAAAATCTTATTTCTATCCTACTCTTTTTCAAATACCACAATGAAAAAACCTTTAGCCATGGGATATATTTGAACATACCCTTCCAAAATAGGTTTCCAATTATTAGAAATCCACTGGTGAAGGTCAGACAAGTTTGGCCAAAAACCCCTGAACCTCCCAATCAAGCCCAACCCAGAAAAAAAAAAAATTTATTGAAGATCACTTCTTGATCCAGCTCACTATCTAACTCCACTGTTACTATTCTAGCTGCAAGAATAACAGGATACCCTCCTCGCCGAGATTTTGCCAGTTTGCTTCGAAGTCTGAGGGGGTCTTGCTTGCCTTCCATTCTCAAACACCTTGGCCCCTTTTTTAACCCCATCTCCCCCTCAGCCGTGAGCTTCAAACCGTCCATTTTTCTAGCCTTGCTATGGATTCAGATCATCCACGTCCAAACCCAAACCGCCTCTATTTTGATCTTTTGTCTTCTCTGTGCACTCTGCTTGAACAATGCTATCAATCTTTCCCCCAAAGCAACCTTCATTGCACCTAAAGCCATTGGAAATGTCCTGTGCAGCCTTCCCAAACGAGCCCAGACTAGGCGAAACCCTAGTCACTGCAACGGCATGCTGCATTCAACCGTTGCCCACCATTTTAGTTCATTATAGTAGAAATCTATAAAAATTGTTTAATTATTATTTTTAGCATTAAACCAAAATCTATAGACATATTGATTATGAATAAGTTCTACTTAATCTTTAATAAACATATAAAGATAAGGATGTGAGACTTACTAAGTCTGGTTACAGAATTGTTTAATTCTTGTATATTGTTATTGACATCAAGATAAGAACCCTTGTTAACACCTTTTCTCTTCGAATTTTTTTTTTTTTTTTAATCTTTTAAATTGAATAATATTGATAACAAAGAATAAGCAGCCATGAAAAGAGAGGCTGTGAATAGGAGAATTCTCCAAAACACTGCAATAAAAATCATAGCCCTGGAAGATAACAATCACCAGCAAAAACATAAACAGCCCTCTCAGATACTCTGAGCAAATAAATCAACATGTACAAGCAGGATGGCACCTGAACCATCATGTTCACGACGAATCATCCCATGTACCAGAACAACCTTTATGTTTGCCCTAGACACAAGGTATATCAAATCATCGCCATGGAAAAATGAATAAGAAAAGTAGTAAACCTGATAAGAGGTGAGAGTTATGTCTTTAATACTATCTGACCAGAAAGCTAACCCCCACAAATTTTTCAAATCAACCTCTTTAAAGACGAAGAAGATCCAACAGAGCTCCTTCGTTATTCAAATTCTCATCACCCGAGGGACGGGAATTTCCTGTTCTATTACATCCCCCATAAGCATTCCAAGGAACCGCAGAAGAAGAGTTAGACTGACTACTGAAAGAATCTAAGTTATCAGACCTCTGTAGAAAGTAATCCACATACGTCAAAACCCGTTGGTTGGCATGGCTTTGAAGACAGTCACCCACGGCAGGAATTGACATCTTATTCACACCAGGCACCTGCAAATAATTGGGCCACAAATACTCTAAAAATCTCGCAGACCCATTTTCCCCTTCCTTAAATTCCCCATGATTTACAGTCCCTTGACCCAAAGCATTAAGAGAAGCACCATTATCAGGCATTAACTGGGCTTGTATTTCTTCTCCAGTTCTAACCCCATAAGCAGTCCAAGGAACTGCAGAAGAAGAACTAGACTGACTACCGAATGAATCTAAATTATCAGACCTCTGCAGAAAGGAAGCCCGGTCATCGATGGCAGGAATTAACATCTGATTCACAGCAGGCAGCTGCAAATAAGAGGGCCACAAATACTCTAAAAGTCTGGCGGACCCATTTCCCCCTTCCTTAAATTCCCCCTGTTCCAAAACATTAGGAGGAGCACCATTATAAGGCATTAACTGGGCTTGGATTTGTTGGCTGAATTTAGGAAGCAATTGCTTCTTGGATTCGGGCATGGCCACAAAAGAATCCTTGCGGTGGGTGAGAAGTCTTGTTATTCTGGAAGCAAGGGCAGGATTATAGTTCTTGAGAACGTTTGAAACAAAATTGGTCTTGGTGTTGGATCCCCTGAGCAGGCATGCGGCCTCATCATATGCCCGGGCGGCTTCCTCTGCAGTCTTGAAAGTGCCGAGCCAGAGTCTGATCTTTTTCTTTGTGTCTTTGATCTCAGCAACCCATCTTCCAGAAGGCCTCTGCCTCACTCCCACCAGTTTCTTTTTTCTCTTCATCCTGGGTTCGTCACCAGCTTCTTTGTACTCTTGGGGAACTGAAGTGGTCGATGAGAGAGAATTAGGCATGGTGTGCTAAAGGCAACAGAAAGCAGGCTAAATGCACGCAATGCTCCCATGCTGTTAGCTTCTCTTATGACATGTAGAATATTGTTGTTAGCCTGTGTCTGTATGTTACTGCATTTGTCTGGATTAGAGGTCCTATAGTTCAACGAGGCACACGGACGTTGGGTGTTTCCAATATTTTTGGGGCCGGTTGATGGTGGTGTGCTCATCTGGATGTCGTAAACATCTCCATTGGGGACAAATAGTTGCGACAAGTGAACGTCTGCATGTTGTAAACATCTCCCTTTGGTGCCATGCTGAGAGGTCGAACGAGGAATTTAGGCCTCATTACAGCTAATAGAGGTAACTACAAGAAAAAGTAAAGCATTCTATATGAAGGCCAATTTATAGACGAAAGAAAACATAATAGGTGATTGGGTAGTATATGCTTTACACAAAAGGGAAGAGAAGGTCCATCCTTTGAGGTGAGGGTATCTTAGTAGATCCCTTAGTAGTCAACATTAACAAACCAATGTCATTGGGGTGAGGAGTTTCATGGGGTTGGCAAGGTAGTATACCCCATTGCATCTCTTCAAGAGGAAGAGAAGAAGTTTGTTTGGAAAAAGGAAGTGTAATAAGGCTTTTCAAATCTTCAAGGAGTGTTTCATGAGTGCAACTATCCTCGCAATACTAGATCCATTTGCTAATTTTGTGATGTGAACAAATGTTTCCTTAGAGGGGTTGGAAGTAATCCTCATGCAAGAAGACCATGTGATTACATATGAGTCATAGAAACTCAAGGAACATGAGTTCAAATCATGCCACTTATGACCTAAAAATTACAATAGTTTTTCATGCACTTATATGTTGGAGACATTTTCTTCTTAGTCACCAATGTGAGCTCGAGATAGACCATCAAAGTCTACAATATATCATGTAGCCTAATCTCAAGGCCCACCAATGATGTTGGATGAAGTTGTGTGAGTACATCTTTAGCGTGCTTTATATTAAGGGCGAGGAGAATCTAGTGCCATAAACATTGAGTAGATAATAACACAAGGTTTTAGCTATGATCTTGGGTATTGATTTGAAAGGGCGCATTCTAGAGCATCTTCTAGTAAATAAGTGGTATAAGGAGGCTCAATAGGTGTTAGTGTTACAAAGAGCCCGAAACAAGTTTGTGGGTTACACTTTAAAGTTAAATGGTTTTTTGTGGCACTAGAACCTAGGGGGTTTACTTAGTAAACTTATCCTATATCGCTTGTGATCATGAAATCTTAAATAATACCCCTAATTTTGTTTCTACCCCTACTTTTTTTTTTCTCTTTTTGCCATTGTAAGTATAATGAATTTAATTGATCAAAGACAATGAAACAAAGCAATTAAACAAGCAATTGATCAACTAAAGACAATACTCCAATAAAATTAGTCTAACAACACTAAGAAAGATTCAATTAACATCAAATGAACCAAATTAATGGTGCAAACCTGCAATCCCATTGTGGATTGAGTGCAAATTGTAGTGGTATGGGATGTGAATTCCTCAATTTTCCTAATTCATGTTGATGCAAAAGCTTGGGTTGATGGATTGAATGGAAATTATTCACAAATGCTCTCAAAAGCTCAAAGGTGAGTGATAAATTTGGTAGAGTAAGTTTGCATAAGGATTGTGAAATTGAATTTCATATTAAATGTGAAGTATTTATAGATTTTTCGAATGGATCAATGGTGAGGATTCAAAATGCTAATCAATGGAGGAAATTGAATTGAAGAGATGAGTGTGGATCAAGAAATAGATCAAGGGTGAACAATCCTTGAAGGCATGGATCAAATATTTAATCAAGGGTCCATAATCCATGAGGATTCAACAACATCCCTAAATTTTAGGAAATATGTTGAAGACATTTCAAGTTGGAGGGAAGAATTTTAAATTTGAAAAGGGAATATTCCATGTGGAATATTCTTTATGCAAGTTGCAGGATTGGAGGAATAATTAGCTAATTAAACAATTTACAAAAATCATTTAATTGTGCAAGTTGGAAGAATTATGATCTTTAATTAAATAATTAGGAATTATTTAATCAAAGAGGATTATGACATTTAATTAAATAATTGGACATTACTTAATCAAAATGGAATAAATTAATATGAAGGTGATGAATTAATCAAATAAAGCTAATTATTCAATTAATCGGAGAAAAGGGTGAATTTAACTAAATAATTGGATGCTATTTAATTAAATAGATGAAATAGGTAAATTATGAGAGAAATGGTGTTAGTAAGCGAAATCAAGATGTGTGATATACTCAGGATATTTTCAGGTGTCTACAACCATATATCTTAGATACCTATTTTTTCAATGACATTTTTTATACCCCTCATATGTGCAACAAAACATTTCATTTGCATCACTATCACACACAACTCTAAATGAAAAGTCTTAAATGAATTTATTGTGAAAGTAAAATACCTTTAAAATATTCTTATACTATAAAAATTTTACATTGATTGTAGAATGAAAAATATAGTTGAAAAAAAACTATTTGATGCAAACACATGGTCATTTTTTACTTCCTTTACAATATTGGATTGTAAAAAAAAAAAAAACTTGTGCATAGGGTAAACAACAAGAAACTAAAAATATAATTGTTCACCCATCTAATATATATCCATCAATATTGACAAAATCTACTTTAGTGTTTAACATGTTACAATCATCTAGATATAAGGTATCTATTAAATTTTATTAAAAAACATCTTATCGTAGCCAAGTGAGACACAAATTTGGTGTGTGAGGCACTCAAATAGTGGATTTTCCACAAGGACTATCATTTTCCATTTATCATATATATTGTCTTACAAAGTGTAATAAGTCAAATCTCTCTTTTTAAATCAAACATGTATCTCATGTATGGTGTACAAACACCTTCATCATTTCAACCACTTAGGACTAAACATGTATGTATGTAACCCCTACATAAATACATTATAACCAATTCCTCTTTTCGCCTCATGAAAGACAATATTAAAGAGAGATAAATTTATATTTGGTTTCCCAACTTCCTATATCTTAGACCCAACCCCCAACTAATTCACAATATTACCCACAATAACTAAGAAAAAACATTAATAGAATTACTCTTTACCCTTAATGCATAATGATATATCTATCTATTTGTCCTTATTAAATACCCCATTATAAACTCATGTGCTATATGATTTTTCATATCTAGTGAAGCCCTAGGGTACCAAAGATTCATTTGTGCACCTCTATTAGGGGGACTTTATACTACAATTTTGAAAGAGGCACACTAAGCACCCTTTAGAATAAATTCATGTGTGATGAAGATACCTATTGATCTTCATTAGTTATACCATTAGACTAGATTGATGAGAGATATTGTAGATTTTGTTAATCATTACCTTGAGTGCTAGAGGAATCAAGTTGAGCATCAACATCCAACAAGACTTTTTCAAAATCATGATATACTAGAGTGGAAATGGGACAACATTTCTATGGGCTCCATTGTTGGTTTGCATATGTCATCATTTCACCATAATTCTATGTAATATCCCCTTTTTTTTTTGCAAAATGAATTATATAAAGCAATAAACAACAACTTTTGCAATTAAAATAAAACCCCAAACCCCTTTAAAAATTGAATTTTCAAGATTTCATGAATACCCACATAGATTAGCAAAATCAACTTTGAACCCATACACCCAATTTGATCAAACTTGCACAAAAACTTCAAAATATTATTCAATTGATAATTTCTAATTTGATACATGAAAATATGCTACTATAGGATCAAATACTCTAGCATAAATAGCAGCTACAATTTTGGAAATTATTCTAATAATATAATCACCCGAAACTACAAAACAAACAACTACAATCACTGATTTGCTCCAAAATGAATATGAAATCCTCCACACCTGGAGCTAATCAAAACCATGCTTATATAGCAATAAACCACACCTCTATAGTATCAAAAATGACTATGGACCAATGTCTACTCCATTTGGCAACGAAGTCATGAACAACAAAAAGGAAAGAGATGCCACCAAGCAAAGTATCAACAAAATTAGATTTTATTTACATGACAATCAAAGATTACATAATATATAATGGAAACGACAAATTGCAAGTCTACAAATTTATTGAAGTTGAATAAGCTATTAAAATCGTAAACAACAAGATTCTAAGGAAGAAAATAAGACATATTACTTTAACAAACTAAATTTTAAATTAATAAATACATCAAAATAATCAAATCATATACTTAAAATAATGCATTCAAACCATTAATCCCAAATAATATAATACTAAAATAAGTATCAATCTACACTTGTATACTCTAAACATAAGAAATATACAGATGAAAACAAGAAAATAAGGTAGAGTGGCATCCTACAAATATAATGTCGAATGAACTTATACCAAACCGCAGTTTATTGTAAAGGATTAACAATATCCCTATTTTGACACAAAAAAGAGGTAACTGTATATTTAAAAATGTCTCATCTGAATGACAAGTAGAGTACTGATCTAACTTGTGTTTGAGATTTTTCTTCCATTTAAATTTTTGGGTTTACTTATTTGCATACACGTCTACTAGGGCAGTTGGGTTTACTTCTATCAAACATTTATTGGGGGCATTTTGTTAAACAAGTTCACATGCCTTGTCTATGCTTGCACATTTTGCATACATGTCTACCAGGGCAGTTGCAGCTACAACATCTGATGCAATTCATCTTTCCTTTATTCCGAGATGGATGCCCACACCCCGTTCCAAAGCTCTAATTTTGGCACAGGCAGGGAGGATGTTGGTAGAGAATGTGGAATGTAGCTTTACACTTTCTAAATCCTTTTCAAGGAACGCATTTTGTGCAAATCCTGCAATCATAGCATTCCACAAGACCACATTTCTTTGAGGCATCATGTCAAACTGTTCACGTGCCTTGTCTCTGCTTCCACATTTTGGATGCATATTTAGCAGAGAATTTCCAACTATAATATCTGACTCTAATGCCCCTTCCATCATGTTTGATGGATGTCCATACCCTGTTTCGAAGTTCCCATTGTCTGGCTACAGCAACCATTTGCATAAACAGAAGCCAATGAATCGCCTTCTATAGGAAAAATACCCACATCTCAGAATGATGGTGGCAGCATTATCAAACTTAAATCTCCAATGAAGCTCTGTTTCGAGTGGCAAGTTTGTTCTGTCATGGCGGTGGAGCAAAACATGTAGGGGAGAGGACCCAGTAGTTGAGCATGTTTCAATAGTTGTGATAGTAGTTGTTTATATAATGTCCAATATTTTTATCAATATGGGACCAATAGTTGTGACATGACTACCCATAATTAAACAAAATGTATTATTTTGATCTAAAAAACAATCAATCATGTGATGCCACATCAGCAATCAACTACCCATGATGTGAATGCACAAGTATTGGTCAACTACATCTTGACAAAAAGCATGCTGATGTGGTATCATATTTGATGGTGTGGCCCTAAAACGAAAGCTATAAGCAGGGGACTTGCCAAGTAAGCTGCTGTAAAAATTTGGAAGTGATTTGAAATTTTCACGTGGGATAATTAGAAGAGCGAAGTTAGGGTGCTCAACTACTAGGTCCTCTCCCCTATGCAAAATAAAGACAAAGTCAAATGAAGATAAAGATAAAACTAACATGCACCACACTTTCACATGGGTGAATGTTATTTCAACAAAAACTGACAGCAAAAAGAAAAAGGACCCACACCAACCACCTAAAAGGTCAAAGCTTAGTGTATGCTAGTTAAGCCCAACCGAAACTTATAGTTTACTTACCTCCAATTGTTCAAGCACCTGACTTTGGCTAATGCAGATAGTCTTCTATTTGCATTAAGCTCGTTACTTGGGTTGTTTTTCCAAGAATCATCATTCAATGATGCACTTTGTATGTGGGAGATAGTGTAGGTTGCAAATTTCAATGAAGCTATGAGATGAGCATTTGAAAATAATTCCTTGAGGCACACACCCAAGAATTTCAAACCTCATAAAAACTGAACAAAGACACAGGCTTTTTGATCTTTCGTGAATTTTATTTGATGATGAATTTTCCTGTGATGAATTGTTGACGGTGAATTTTCCCTGGTGAATTGCTGGCGGTAAAATTTCTTAGGTGGATGTCATTGACAGTTGCGATTGTGTAATCACTAGTGTTTGCTCACTTTCGTATTCAATATTTGCTACTAGTTACGGACTTCAACATTTGTTGGTGACTGCATGTCTTTTGACAGTGGGATCTATGATCACATATTGGATATGTGAAAAGATATCCGATGCTCGTGTTGGTCATGGCATATCATTCATAAGGTTGAGTCATTTAATCTCGCCTATTGTTGGTTACTGATAAACACAGACTCAGATTATATATGAACTTGGCTTTCATCAGATAGACAAGTTTATTTTGGGTTCTCAGAGTTCAATCTAAACAGTACAAGGGTGTGCTAATGTACGAACAATATAAGCCAGTATATTTGTTTATTAATAATTGAAATTTGTTCTGGCAACCGACACAGCCATAGACAAAGCATAGGACTCCATTGAATTGCAGCTTGCTCGACGTTATCTGGAAAGGAGCATACCATATTTGGGTATATGCAGAGGATCTCAGTTCCTCAATGTAGCCTGTGGGGGAACTCTATATCAGGATGTAGAGAAAGAGGTATCTGAAAAATCAGGTTTCGATATTAAGCACATAAATTATGATGACTATAATGGGCATAGGCACTCTGTCAAAGTGGTAAAAGACACTCCACCTCACTCATGGTTTCAAGATTCATTAGGAGTCAATCTGGAGATTATGGTTGATAGCTATCATCACTAGGGGATAAAGAGGTTGGCAGAGAGATTCAAGCCAATGGCATATATGCCCCAGATGGTTTGATTGAAGCATTTTATGACCCAAATGCATACAATCTAGGGGAAGGCAAGCACACTTGATCTTTTGTATAAGGTAACAGAGAGGCATGCAAAAGAATATAGTAAATGGCAAAGTTTGCATGCAAATATTCTTGATCTGGCAAATCCAAAGCTTGGTGTCCACTAAAAGCTTCATGTCATAGCTTGAATGGTAAAGAGGTATTCAAATAGGAAATGGGAGTGGACAAGTCTGTGCACTTGTTAGTGTTCTGAATTTTCTAAAATAAATAATCAATTTTGAGAGTCTGTCTACTGTTTGGGTATGTTAGTCTATGAGTTAATTACCATATCAAAAGTTGAACTTATGTTTGATCAATTTTGTGTATTGGATTTATGAATTAACCATATGTGTATTGTTGTTCAGTTATCTATTTTCATAGTTATTGTATTCATTTACTATCTTGTCTTTTTGTACTTTCAAGTTAAAAGTACTTAAAAATCTCAAATTACATCATATGAAGGAGTTTCCCCTCTCATTTAAGGTAGAGGAGAATGGTTAACCTCGTAGCGATTTCTCCATTTGTTGGTGTATTTAGTCACTACTCGTTGGGTGAGTTGATTAATTCTTGCAGCGATAAAACTGTTAACCAACATGAACGTGAAAGGTGGAATTGAGTAAATTAACATAATTGAAATATGGTTGACGATAATTAGAATTATTTATTTATTTTAATTGGATATATGTGCATGGATAATTAATTGGAAGCTAACTAATTAATTAATTAATTCAAATTGATCAATTGATTAATTAATCACAAGGTGATATAAGGGTCAATAGTATTAGTTAATTAGTTAATCAACATGGTGAAGTTGATAAATTAGTGACATGACAAGATGAAGAAGACAAAAAAATGTTTAATTAATAAAATAATGATAATAAAAGTAATTGGTTGGAATAAAAAAATTATTCTATAATATGAGATTACAACAAAGTTAAGGTGGTAAAATCTAGGTGTCTAGATTTGCCCCTCTTTGAAAGGGTGTTACATATAAAAGAAGCAATGGCTTTTCAAAGAAAATAGAAGAAATGAAAGAAATACCCCAAGTGGTATGATGGTTAGAGAGATTCCCCCTCAAGAGGGCATGTGGAGATGAAAGAGACAAATAAACACTCAAAATAAAATGAAAGAATTTGGGACAAAATGGATGGGTTAGAATCAAAGGATAAATGTTATTTATGAATGGTTAGTTAAGAGGAAATGAAGATGAGTGTGGATCATGTGATGATGAATGTTACAAAACTTGCATTGAATTTCACATGTTTAAGGAACATGGTTTATTATATCACATAATAGGATACATTGTGATATGGAAGACTATGATGAAATAGTTGTTATGTGTTGCACAACCAAAAAACATCCAAGTAGGAAAATGACAGATGCACCATAACATGCAATACCATGATGAGATTGGTCATGATGTGCCTTGAGGATCGACTCACAAATGTAAGTGATGAAAAAAATAAACACAAGAAAGCATGCATAACAGATAAAAAGATAAGATAAGAAAGACTTTTCCCTTGATCAAGTTGAAAGGCAACAATTGATTGATTTGATGATAATGATGATAACATTATTGATGTGGGAATGATATATCTTGAGAATAACATGAGGATTGGGGATCATATATTGTAATGAAATAACTTGCACAATAGAAGAATATGATAGGAAATATGTTATGAATACTTGATAATAACTGAGAATAACAAGCCACTTTGAGGGGAAAACCTCCAAATATCTCCAATAAGAACATAATTCACCATATGATGATGAAATAAGAATCACTACCACCTATATATACCTTATTTATGCCTAGGATATCACTCGGGCCAACTTAGATAGCCCTATATAAGCCTTAAGTTGACCTAAATAACTAAATAGCAATATAATAATGATAATATGACTTAATTAAGAGTTGAGATAGCAACAAGCCAACTATTCATAACCCTATGTACACTAATATTAAGGCTATAGTATGCCCCCTTTTCAGAGAAGCATTGTCCTCAATGCTAATCAAGCACATGGATTCTTCTGAATGAACTCCTTGTCCTCCCATGTGGCATCTTCAACTGGTAAATTCTTTCATTGGATGAGATACTTAGTGAGTGTTCTAGTCCTTAGCTTCTTTGTACATGTTTGATGAATGAACTCTAGTTTCACTATTATTTAGCCTTCTTCATCAAGCTTTGGTAATATTCTCTGAGTATGGATATTATTCCCAATTACCTTTTTCAAACAAGAAACATGAAAAAATGGATGTATCTTTGTTGTTGGTGGCAATTCTAGCTTGTAGGTGACACTACCTATCTTTTGCATGATTTGGTATGGGCTATAATATTTTGGAAATAACTTGTTATTCTTGTTTTGTTGCTTCAGTGACATTTTCTTATAAGGTAGCAATCTCAAGAAGATATAATCCCCAACTTCAAAACTTCTTTCACTATGGTGTTGGTTCACCTGCCGTTTTATTTGATTTTGTACCATGGCTAGATTCTCCTTGAGTCTCGAGGGTACCTATTATTGATGAAGCAAGTGGTTCTCCACTGCCTAAACTCTTGGTGACACCTTCAATAATGATGTGATGGAAGGAGGTTGATATCCATGTAGTGCTATAAATGGATACATTTTTTATGAACTATGAAGGGAAGTGTTATACCATCATTCTTGTAGTGGTAGCCAATCTACCCATTGAGACTATTTATTTGAAGTGAAACAATGTAAATATCCTTCCAAACACTTATTAACAACCTTAGTTTACCCATCAAATATAGGGTGGTATGAAAAACTATGATCCAATTGAGTTCCCAAATATGAGAATAAATCTGTTCAAAAGTGACTAGTAAAGGTACAATCATAGTCACTGACAATAACCTTAGGTGTATCATACATACCTTTTGTAAATTCTCTAAAAAATCTTTGGTCGTGCTATACTTGTAAAAGTCCATCTAATAATGCAATGAAATGTGCATATTTAGTTCAAGGTGACCTACTACTGCCATGATGACATAATGACCTTTAGATTTCAAAAGCCTTGTGATGAATTCCATGGATACCTCTTCCCAACGTTATCTACGAATAACTAACAACTAGAAGAGACCCAGTGTCTTAATTGTATCCCCTTTATATATTCTACAAACCAAACATTCAGCCACAAGTTTTTGAACATCACATTTTAGCCCTTCCTAAAAAAATATTTCTTTCAACTTGATGATATGTCTTCAAAAATCCTAAATGACCACCAACTAGAGACTCATGATGTTCTATGAGAATCTTGTGTTTAAGAGTGAGATTCTTGCAAAGATACAATCACTCTTTATACCATAGAGTATCTCCCTTCAAACAAAACTTATTTGAACTGCTAGGATCACTCTTTAAAACTGTTGAATGAGATTACTTGTAGCAATATCTTTATAGGGAGACATATTTTGTATTAAGTGGCTATCCAAATGACTAGGTATAGAAATAAAGGTTTGGTCATTGACAAGGACAAAGAAGTATTTGTATTTCAATGAATCATCTAATGTAGAATCATACTCTATCCTTTTCCATGATACAAATCCTTTTCATGGACACTTTGAACCACTTCTACCATATGAAATACATTCAATAAATAGATATTCAAATGCAATACTTTGCCAAATTAAACAAGTGATCAGAAATACTAATGAACATAAGATAACCTCATCTAGTCAAATTGAAAATATTCGATATTATAAGTTCAACTCACTACGAAAAATCAAAAAACAAATATGTACAAAAACTATGATAATATCTACAAATTGCAACAAATACAATTCAACATCACCAATAGAATTTTTCAAAAAATAAATTGAAGATATGCCTAGATATGTATGTTCAATTTGTGAAATGTTGCATTTCAAAAAAGACATTACAACTTTGAAAGAGAAAGAAGTGTGTATGTATTACACCTCAAGTCAACAAATAAATAAATTACATCAACAAACTATATTTGTTACAAATGCAAAGCATCATCGAAACAATCTAAATTACCTAAATATGCAACACCAAGTTATATCTGAACAAATAATCCATTACAATATGTAGCAATGCTTACACAATTAGAAGAACAACTAGTTTCACTTAGAATTGCATTTGCACAAATATGGCAATTAGGATACAAAAAATCTCAAATAGGATTTGACTAAATCTATTATAAATGAACGAGTTAACATAGATATTATACAAACAACACTACCACATTCAAATAATGAAACATCAACAATTGCTATTGCTCTTAAAAGATGATCGCAGTATAAAAATGCATACCAAATAGGAATGGTACACACAACTATTATTATGAAACCTTTGAAACAATTATGCAAGAAAAAATTATACAAAATGGGAAATGGTTAAATAAACAAAGATTGGAGACAAATTCTTCAACTCAATAATGCAAATGACACAACCAATGAGAGTAGTACAAGTGAAACTGGTGTTGAAAGTGATATAGAAAATGAAATACCTAGTGAAATATTGATACATGGTTTCACTAAATCTAAATGCAAACATGAAATGCAAGACAAGATCATAGAAATTGCACCAGCAGAAGGAAATAATCCCATTGGAATATTTAAAGATAAATATTTTGAGGAAATGAATTTTCCTACATTGTTCTTTGGCAACCCATGCGATGAAGACATCACCAAAAGATATTTGTACCAAAAAGTTGTAAAATGGGAATTACAACATTCAAATAGAAAATTTTCTTACCATACAACAAATCTATTCTTCAAGACCATTAAAATTCTAATACAACAAGTCTTATCCACAATATGGGTAAGAGTATGTAAAGGGAAACTAAAAGGGAGAAGGCTAGTATCAAAATATGTAAAACATAAACCTAATTTAGAAAATATTCTTAAGAATATGACATTGGTTACGTTGATTTCAAAAGAATAAGAATATCTCCAGATTATTTGCATCAGTTTAAAAAAAACCTATTTGCGATGATATGACAACTTGAACCACCTACTTTTTTTATTACATTTTCAAGTGTTGAACACTATTGGGAACCATTAACAAAAACACTTGAAGAGTTACATCATGCACATCAAAAAACAACAAATCAACAATGATACAACACTAGAAACGAAGATGAAAATTTTCATTTGATAAGAAAAGATCCTATCACATGTGCACACTATTATAGGCATAGAATTAATGCAATGAAAAAAATAATATTAACAGACAATACCTATTTTGGGACCATTTCAGATTATTTCTCTGTAACTGAATTTCAAAATAATGGAAATGAACATGATCATTTCCTCTTGTGGATTAAAGAAGAACCAATTTATGGCAGAGACAATAACACAACTATTGAAAAATTTGTAGACAAGTACATTACTTGTAACACTAAACATCTACATCCTGATATAGCCATGATACAAAAACACCACCATATAAAACAATGTAGAAAGTCAAAAAACAAACTTGTCGATATAATTTTCCAATCATGTCAATGAATAAAACTACAGTTCTTGAAGCGTCTAAAACTAATTTGAAGAAAATATAATTTCAATAGTAACAAAAATACTATCCATTTTACAACAAGCAAACTAATATGATAATACATTCTGATTTCAAATGTTCATAGAAAAAATGAATATTAATGAAGATAAATACATAATTTCTATCCAATCTACAATCTGTAGGCCAACAATATTTTTGAAGAGGAAAGCATCAAACATATGGAATAATAGTTTTGCTAGAACATTGCCAAAAATATGGAAAGCAAATACAGACGCCCAATTTTTTTTGAAATCATATGTTGCAGCAATGGAGTGTATCCCTATATGACAAAAGTAGACAAGTCTTGATGACATGCATTCAAAAGAATTTGTAAAGATCACAACAAAAATAGTATCAATGTTATAAATATGATAAGTAAACTTTGTAATGCATTACTCAATTTACAACAAATGTCTTCACAACAAGCAGTTTGCATTGCTTTATCACAAGTTCATTAAACTATAGCTCAAGAAAATGTGTATTCATTGATATAAGAATTGAATACGACCGAACATGTCTTGAAATCAACAAAACAATTGAGCAAAGAACCAAACAATTCAGAAAATGTAACATCAAAAACGTTGATAGATCACTATCTTGCAAGACCTGCAACAATTTCACACATTTTTCTTTCAAATTTTATTTCAAAATATAGAAAATATGGTCAAAATTACAAAGTAAAGCTGAAGAAAATTTTATATTTTTTGTAAACTTCAACAAACATATTGACAAGTTAGAAAACCATTGTAGAGAATTGTTACTACTATACGTGCCATTTACAATGAGTGAAAAAACACTTATTTAAATGATTTCAAAACATGGCATAGTGCTTATTTATATCATGAAAATATTATTAAATCAAATTACATTAAATACAACTACAAAGTCAACCCATGTGGGGTGACATTGACAAAGCTATTGATGAAATTAATACAGATAATGATCACAATGAAAATCAAATCCTTTGTAAAAAATATACATCATATAAAGAACAATATAAGATACAATTAGATATTGAAACAATAAAAGTCAACAAACCAAACAGAATATTTCAAAACATTTTTGAAATTGCAAAACATCCTCAAATTATAGACAATACTGAATAAGTATAAATTGAGATGAATGTTGAATAAAGAACAACAAGCAATTATAAAAGACATCGCATTGAAAAAAAAGAACTGTTACACTTGTTCTTAATAGGAGTTGGAGAAAGAAAGACATTTACTGCAAAAGCCATATATCAAACCCTTATTCACATATAAAACACATCTATTGATAACGATCCAAATAAACCAAAAGGCATAATACTTGCTTATACTGGAAAAGCAACATACAACGAAGGTGGAATCACAATACACTCAGCATTAGACATACCATTTAACAAGTCATAATTCATCCCATCAAGAGTTATAAAATATTGGATGCAATGTCAAAGCATTATCAACAACTCTGTGTAGTATTGATAGATGAAATTTCTCTAGTAGGTGCAAGATTTCTATGTTACATTGATAAATGTTTACGAGACATAATGCAAACCCCTACTAGCTATTTTGGAAATGTTGATCATGGTGATCTTTACCAAGTAAAACCTGTACAAGATTCTCTAGTATTTGAGAATGCCCCAACATTAATGGACTAATGCCATATAACTTTTGGAAACAAAATATAAAGTGTTGTACATTGCAATCAACCATGCGACAAAAAGATGAAAATTTTGTTACAATACTCAATAGAATCTGAACTGGATCGTAAACAATTGAAGACTTAGAGTATTTAAATAAAAAAATGTTTTCGATCACTGCCAATGGACCCAAGATTCCCTTTCCTCTTCTATAGAAGAAAAGATTTGAACAACACACACAATCAAACATGCTATCAATCACACTTAGAGAACTAATTATATTGAATGCAAATGATGAATATAATGGAAATTTTAATTCAATTCCATTGTATGACCATACAATAAATATACCATCTTAGATGCTCTTTTAAAACCTAATATGCTATTTGAAATGTATGTTGGAAATTACATCACAGAAGATGGGATATTCAATGGATCAGATGGAACATTCAAATCATACATGAAATACAGTAACTTCAACATTGTTTGGATCAAATTTAATGATCCACAAATTGAACATCAACAAGCTAAAAGATTAGCACAATGTTATAGCAATTGCATTGATAAAAGTTGGACACTCATACTTCGCATTGCAAAACCTACTAAAAACGTATACAACCAAAAGAAATTGACTATTAGAAAACAATTTCCAATACAGCTAACATGTGCTTGTACTATTCATATATCACAAGGACTTACAATGCAAGCATTAGCATTTGATCCATCAAGAATAAACAAACATGGACTAGCATATACAAAACTTTCATGCACAAGAGAAATTGACACATTGTTCTTGTTAAAACCTCTTACACAAAACCATTTCAAAGTTTTAAAAAAAAGTGTTTACCAAAATGTTACGCCTACAATCAACAGTGAATTGGGAATTTTAAAATGAACAACTACAAAGCATTAGCGATAAACATTTACTATTAACCACATTCAATACTCGTAACCTATTTCTACATATTGAAGATATACTTCATGATCATGATATAATGTCATCTGATATTATCTATGTATAAGAAACACATATGCAACAATCTGAACATACTAATTAATTCCAAAATTATAATTATTTCTCAACATATCACATACATGGTGTAACAACTTTTACTAAAAATATTCTACTAATTTCAAAAACAATGCAACATAAAACAAGAAATGTAGAAGCTACAACAATAACAATAACTTTGACAAGTGATGAAATCAACATATGTAATCTTTATGCAAGACCTAATACACCACTAACATAAATTATATCAATTTCACAAATGAATTATTCTCCTATGTAAACCTACCATCGACCTTATATATTGTAGGCGACTTCAACATTGACATGTCTATGGATAATAGCAAAAAAAATGCTATTACACCATATGCACAATTCCAATATGCATTTTATGTTATATAAATTAAACCACCTCTCCAAACCACTAATTGACCATATTTGGTGTAACGTAAACACAAAAACATATTGTATTTACAAATCACGAGCATATTGGAGTGATCATGATCCAATTTGTATAAAGTTAGAAAAATTTGACAAATAGAATCTACCAAAATCAACCACAATATCTTATTACATTATAAACGAAAACTACTTATGCTTTTGCAAATCAAAGCTATATATATAAATATGAATATTAGAATCAAATGAAATTGCTTTTTCATAATGACAATGCATCATCATCTATATGTCCTATCTTTGATGTTCCATAAACTATATCTTAAACCTTAATATAATTTTTCAATAACCATATTAACATTTTGAATCTTTCTTGTAACTAACAATGGAATCCAGCAAGAGAATGGAAACAAACCAAAAATGCATACAACAAATATCCAAAAGGTGAATAACATTGTCTATGTTCAATCATACTATCCAAATTAGACTTCAAAACAATAAATCCATTTCCGCAAATCAAAAGGAAAAAAGAAAAATACAATATCAATTGAAGAACTTCACTCCCACAAAGCTGGAAATCTATTTGAAGGAGATGGCATTGTCGTTTACAAAACTACTTTGGACAAAGAAAAAAATATAAAAGATGTACTTCATGCATATTCAACTAATGAGAAAGCTGGGATGACAATTGCTATCAATATAACTTGTGTCCTTGTCAAACAAAGTGAAGCAAAGATAGTTCCAAGAACAACTATTTTCATTATAGATTTTCAAATTGTACCTAAAACTGGCATGACCGTGGTGATTGCAACTGCATATAGATTTTGAAAAACACAAACACAATTAAAGTCATACTACACATGCATGAAGATTACAAATTCATACCAACCAACACCATCAGACAACTTGTTACAAGTGAAGAAAACTATGCAATTGGATCTATAGGGGCACTTGTGGTCAACACTAAGAGAACTTTCCAATATCTTGTTGATATAAAAGATGGATATTTTGAATTTGACAAAGCACAAGTACAAATATTCTTCTAATTCTTTAATTGATTGTAATTTAAAACAATAATCTCCTACCATATTTCTTAAATAAAGAAAAATGTTCATATAAAAACATGTCCATAATATAGGTACAAATACATGAGAATTTGGCACATCACTTTTCTGCAATGGAAAAACAAATTTGTCTCAATGAATACCCAATAATGCTATTTAGAAACAAGTTGTAAAGTGACATGATGCAAAAGATAACATTCTCCATACATGTCAATCAGCATACATTTTCAAATTGAATAATAAGAGGACCTTTGATCATTTGAACAATTTACTACATTCAACATTTGAGGTAAGTAAATTTGCACCTTTATAATTCTAAAATATTAAAAATATGATGTCAAAACAATAAAATAATATATCTTTGCTATATCTTTTAGATTCATGGAACCATAAAAATAGCTAATCCATTCCATGCTTTTTGTCCAAGCTGCAAGTATAAATTTGATACATATGAAGCACTACAAGACCAAACTGCTTATTGTATTTTAAATGCAATCAACAAGTTGCATATATCTACTCTCACTACCTTAAAGTGACTTTGGAAATTGACAATAAGAAAACAATAGAGTGTTCCATGGAAAAATCTATTATTCAGCTCTTGCTTCCTCAGTTACTAAACATTACCTATGAAGAATACATTGATGATAAATCATCAATTGTTTTCATCCTACAAGATTTTTGCACAAAGGGACAATTCACATTGAATCAAAACAACTTTATAACCAGTACAAAATGTATTCAAGAATGATCAATAGATCCTATGGCTAGGTACACTTATACTTCACGACCACTTAGCTTAATTTAAATGTTGTGTTTCTATACTACATTATCTTTTCAAACATTATAACATAAAATATACCTCATAACGAATTATTCTCGTTTTAAAAATTATCACCGCTTAAAGCTAGTTATTGTAGACATCCAAATTTGGACCTTAATTTCTCCAAATTTATCACTCTAAACATCCTCTTATCAGAGTTAATTAAGTAATATTACTATTATTTAATT
>VDFB02138766.1:0-13417 GCA_007258455.2 Sequoia sempervirens
TAGCCGACGCTCCCTCACCCTTAGAATTACCTAATGCTGAAACATTCCCTGAGGAGAATGTATGGACTATTCAAAAATATGACGAAGCATGTGGATTATACTTTGATGGATCTAAGTGTAGAATAGGATCTGGCACTAGGATTATAATAATTATGCTCGCAAGAAAGCCTGTTCCCTTATCATACCACTTAAAATTCCTATGCACCAAAAACACGACAGAATATGAAGCATTAATTTCCAGGTCACATGCAATTTTAGTATTAGGAGTTTGACATGTCAACATATTTGGTGATTCACAGTTAGTCATTAAGCAAATAAATGGAAAATATCAGGAAAAGCATGAAAAATTATCAAAATACAAGGATCTCGCAATGAGTTTGTTAGGGAAGTTTGAATCATTTACTATTGAAAACATCCCGAAAAAGGATAATCGACATGCAAATGCAATGGAAAGTGCAACTTCTCTTATATCACCTCAAGATCCTTCAAAGGATTTCACATTTACTGTTCATCCAATCATGAAACCATCGATCGAGTCCAAAATCAAAGATGTACTAATAACAACTTTGGAAAGCTCTAGTGAATGGTATTCACCAATATTTAATTATTTAAAAGAGGGTACCTTTTTGGAGACGCAACTAAAAATACTCGAGATTGTCTTTGCAAGTTTGCAACTAAGTATATCATTCTTGCCGACATATTATATAGAAGATCATTTAATGACCATTTGCTTAGATGTCTTAAAGAATCTAAAATCCCCATAGCTCTTGAAGAAGCTCATGCGGGTGCTTGTGGCGGTCATTTTGGAGGAAGATCATTAGTGCAAAAACTCATTCACATGGGATATTACTAGAGACATATGGAAAAAGATTGCTTTGAATATGTTAAGAGATGTCACAGATGTCAAGAACATAGTAATTTGATTCATGCTCCTGCTTATGAGCTTCAAGCCCAAATTCCCATTTGGCCATTCTTAGTATGGGGACAGGATCTAATTGGAAAATCCTCACTACCTTCCTCTAACAGACATACCTTTATAATCATCACGAAAAATTATTTTACAAAATGGGTAGAAGTTATTCCCCTTCGATCAACAACTACTGATGTAATATGTCATTTCATATTGGAACACATTATTGCCTACTTTGGACTTCCTTTCACTTTAATTTCAGACAATGGGGCACCATTTAAGAATAATGATGTGAAGAAATTCCTAGAAACATTTAATATCCAATATCATTTTTCAACACCTTATTACCCACAATCTAATGGTCAAGTTGAATCAACTAATAAAACTCTTGAACAAATATTAAGGAAGACAGTAAACAAACGTAACAAGGATTGGCACACATAATTGACATATGTGTTATGGGCTTACCGTACTAGCATCAAAAAATCCACCAGAACAACTCCCTATAACCTTGTCTATGGTACCAAGGTGATTATGCCCTTGGAGTTAGAAATCCCCACATTAAGGATTGCTCTTCAAGGACTTATTGATGACAACACTTATAAAGAACAATGACTGCACCAACTTGAGATGCTTGATGAACATCGCATTAACGCTCTTGAGCATCTCCAAGCCTATGCTAGACAATTACAACATAGTTATAGTGATCATGTCATCCTGCGTGTATTCAGTAAAGGTGACTTAGTCTTATATGAAAATCAAGGCAACATTAATGTTGAACCGGCGAAAAAAGGAAAATTCAGTCCAAATTGGTTAGGACCTTATATAATTAATGAAAGTTATGGGTCTAATGCATACATGTTAATAGAAATGGATGGTTAGCCTCTCAAAGACCCTATTAATGTCATACATTTGTGTGGTATTATGTCTAACCTCCTTGAACAGTATGAATGACAAAGCAATGCTGTTAGAGTCAATGGATAATATTCCATGTTCTCTCGCATTGCTCCATTCTTGAAAAATAGTTATGTGTGTGTCTTGAATACTAAAGTGATTATTTGATCCATTTTTAAGTTATTACTTTAGGTTCCATGCTATTCAAGTTCATTTTGTATGTTGTGTTAGATTAGATCCTTATATGCATTTAATGTTCTTTAGTTAGATCATAGTTGCATTTAATTTAGCATAACATACTTAATCATAATGTTGGATCTAAAAGAAACTAGAATGATTTTTAATTAGATCACATAAAACATGTTAAATCATGAAGACACCATTGAATAATCTTACAAAGGTTATTTAATTAATCACATTTCCATTTAACATTCAACACATAAACACAAGTAATAAAAAACTCATATATATCAAAGTTTTGTGTACATGTCATCAATATATACAATGCTACTCAAGTATATGATTGCTAGATCCCTTGGGACCTGGTGCTCACATTTGTATAGTGGCGATCTGTCAAGAGGCAGTGGTATGCAATCGTGATGGAAATCCGTTGAGTGTACTAAGAGAAAATTGTAAGCCTCGTACCTGTCTAAGGGCCTCCTGATGCTCCCATGCTATTTGATCTCTCTCCGCCTGAAGCCTGGCTACCTCTAACTATAGTCTCTCAAAATTTGTTGGGGTCCAAGATGACTATGCCTCTGGGGTAGCATCAGCTCGGTGGATGTGCCTCCTAAGACTCTCATACACCACCCATAGTCCAACATATGGCCTGAACAGCTCTGGTACTACTCCACAATGGGTGGGGGCACATAGTTTGAGTCAATGGCCTCCTCGTCAACTAATGGGGGAACTATCTTTGCAACCACCTGATGATAGAGATCATGATATATATGTATAAACCATAAGCATAAGCATAAAAGCATAGTGGTAAATAAAATATCATCACCTACTCTTTGGAAGGCTGTGTGAAATCAACCTCTTTGTGTGCAAGGGGCATGGAGGATGTGATAGCCTCTCCATGGCTATGGGTATTGGTGCTTATTGTAGCTATTGCTCATGATCTAGTAGCATGAATAGGAGATAGCTCTCCCCACTCATGGCCTATTGGATCCTCATCTACTGCCTAACCACCCTCACTCATGGGTTGCTCCTCTTCCTCATCCTCCTCCTCCTCCTCATCACTCCCCTCCTGGCCATCATAGTCAGGATCTATAGTCTCGTCGTACTCCTCATCTATCACATCTGTAAATATGTCTGCAACCCTGTAGCGTGTCTCCTTAGCACTATCCTCTCCTCATCCCCTTCATCTGGGAGTGGTCTTGCATCACCTATCGATTCGTCCATCAAGAATACAGGATTTTTTGTCATACTATCCACCACTCCTCATAGTCATTTGTGGCACCAACATCAAAGATCATAGGCATATCATGATATGAATACTTAGAGTTACTATAGAAAACATCCTTGACGATGAACTGTCTAGAATCACTGGGTCTCCAGGCACTCCGTACTGACCTCCTGAAAAAGGGTCGTGCCTTGGGTGCTATCTGGACCTAACCAAACTATCACATGACATGATCATGGTAGAAATGATGTACTATGTAATCATGTTTTCCAATCAAAAACTTGTACATCTGTAATATCCTTATCTACCAAGTGCAATCTGGCCACTGTAGCACCAACTGATAAGGTCTCCAAAGGATCTCATCCTCCTCTGGTTGGTCAAATAGGACTCTCAAGAAGTGCAAGTTACCATACTACCAAAACTATCGTAGAGGATAGCTGAAAGCTTGAGGATACCCCAAGGTTGTCAGACACAAGAATCCAACCGGTCTAGTACATGTGATATGCTCTAGGCACCAAAACTTGTATAAGCGTATAGTGTACCATGCTTTCCACCTCTTGAAATGCAAATCATCCAAGATCATAGTATAGGTGCACTAGGATGTTGCACCCCTAGGCGTATACTATCTTGTGCTCTTCCATCACTCATATCATGTGTACTATTCCTCCCTCCAGGTGCACTCCTTGGCCGTCAAGGATGAGTACTAGTGCTACTGTCATCATCATAATCCATGTAACTAGTGGGGCCTATGAGTATAGTAGCATTGCAAGATCTATCTGTGCCCTCACTCTCTCATCATGTACTAGTCCACCAAGGTAGACTACATGTCACATTTCATCTCGTGAAATGATTGCTCCACTCAGAAAAGAACTCGATCGCCTCGAATCAGAACTCAGAGTATGCAGTGTACGTCCTCCAACGCGATGGTCATCTCGCTAGTAGGTAGATGAAATGTACTTGCATCTATGTCCCAACTCTCTACTAATGCCATCAACATTGGATCATGGTACCTCATGGGGGGCATGAGGTACGCCCAGTATAATCCTACAATCTACAAAAGCTCTATATCCTCCACTGAAAGAGCAGGGGCTAAATCTTGAAGAAGACTAATCTGCCTACCACCTAAGCGATGTCGCGAACGGGTGGGAACCTAACAAAAAAAGAAAAATATGTCTTATAAGTAGTCTAAACTCTTAAAATTTTATATCAACAATCATAAAAGTGTACTAAAGTTGTTATAGTGTACTTTCATAGAGGTCTTAGACACTTTAGAACCCTTTTGGGATACTTTGCGAAAAAGTGGGACACTTCAAGAACAAAAGGGACACTTTGTGAAAAAAGGGACACTTTGTGAACATTTTTCAAGACCCTAGATTAACCTATAAATGCATAAAAATCATAAAATAAATGCGTAAGGACAAAGCTAAGGCAAAAAATCAACTCACCTCATGATAACGCTCATTGCATGCTACCTGGTCTCGCAGCACGTCCAATCTCGCAGGACTGTAATCTAGTCGACTCGACATTTTTTACTATTCTTCAATCAATTTCAAGCTACAAAAAGGAAAATGACAAAATAGTTAGAATTTACTTCACTTTTTGCTCTTATATAAGTTTAAATGAGTGTTTTTACTATATTAGGGTTAAAAAGTGCCTTTCATTCAAATGAACATAACGGGTGCTAGAGAGCTCCATTTTCGACATCGTTTGTTGTGTTGGAATCATGAATCCACTCTCGTCCTCATCAACTGTCTATCATTATGTGGTATGGTACTTGGAAATACCCTATGATATGACTTACCCTATTTGATGTGGCTAGAATGCTACCTTGATTCCACCTTTGTAAAGCAAGCGGAATCAAGGGGGGCATATATCTACCCTTGAATTTGATATCTAGAAGAATTTTGATAAGAGGATTTTAAGACAACTAAGGAATTCATGTTGCAAGATGTGGTTCCTAACATCATGGTTTTGCAGATAGCTACAGTGGGGGCTTCATTCTCCCGTATCATGATTGAACTTATATGTGTATCCTTTTATGAAACAAAGGTTTTTATTGGAGTCCTTTAGCATGGATATGTACATAGAGTCATATGGTCACTAAAGTGGGCACTAAATGTAGTGTAGAAAATTATACACTCTTGAAAGCGAGGCAATTTCACACTTAATTTGGACCTATTTTGGCACCCTTGCATTAATTACCCTTTAAAATCATGATTTATAAGCCCCTAAAACCCATTATTTCAGATATGGAGGCTTATTTCACCTATAAACTTGACAAAATCACTTAAAACACTAAAAATCCCAAAAACCCACCTCAAAAAGCTAAGGTGGGACTCATTCACCACCTTGGGTGAATGAGTCCCATTTGGGGTCTTTTTTAATATTGAGTGGGAAATTCACCATTTTAATTCAAAATTTTGGTGGATGTCGGCCTTTGAGATCTAAATAATGGTCAATTAGGTTCTAATTCCTATATACGCAAGCTTCTAAGTCATTTTTATCAATCTAAGCACTTTGGGCAAGCATTTTTCAAGAGACAAGCATCAAGAGTCTTCAAGCAATCTTTCACAAGAGCATTCAAGTTTCAAAAGAAAGAAAAGTTGAAGTCTTGGAGTAGCATTAAAGTGTTTTTGTAGGTTTTCAAGTTCACTTTCATTCAATATATGGTTGTCTATTGTGAATCATGATGAATTCTAGGTTGGGGAGATGCAACTAGCCATCAAGCCAAGCCTAAAGAATTGTTTCCTAAGTGACTCCATCCTCCATTATCACTCTAAATTTAGCCTAAGGAAGGTACAAGCATCATTAGAGATCATTTAGGGAGATTACATATCTCCTCAAGTGAGTCATTCATCTTCACATTTCCATTCTTCTATCATATTCTTACACATTATCTAATAGGATTGCATCATGTTTCAAATTTCTTAGTCTTAGACACACTTAAGGCTAGGGTTTTCATGCACATTTCATTATTCCTATCAAGGTTTAATTACCAAACTATGGGTTTTCCCAAGGAAAACCCCCCATTAGCAAATCAAGTTTATATTTTATTTTGTAGGTATTTTCACATATTCGGATCCAAAATTCAAGTTGGAAGGAAAGGGTAGGTGTTGAGGTGCAAATCAAAACTTTAAATTATTGAAAAGGTAGAATGAGATTGATTCACCAAGAGTGGTGAATGAGTCCCACTGTAGGTGTTTTCTAGATCTATTTGTAGATTCAAATACCATTTTTCTCGAAACAAGCCTCTGTGTAGAAATCCAAATTTGGGATTGATTCACCCAAGTTGGAAAATGAGTCCCAGTTGGTCAAAAAGTCAAAAAAAATTAGTGTTTCAAAGCTACAATCAGTCACTTCTAGATTTCCAGGTGCACACTATTCATCTTTCTACTTTTTTGTTATGTTTTGTTTCCATTTCTAAGCCATTTTATAGGCCATTGCATTGAATTATGGTTTTGTATTACATCTTATATTTCATTGTCTTTTCCAATTTTAGACTTGGTGGTGAACCCCTCATTAGATCATATTTAGCCCCTAGAACAACCCTCTTGCAATATCTCTCTTTTTTGCATTGAGATATGAAGGGTTTGTTCTTAAGTGAAAGTTAGTGAAAATTTCCCCCTTCTAGGTCCTAAAACCCCCAAAGGTGGGAGAGCATCCAATTTTCCACCTTTCAGGAACAAGAGGAGATCATGTATGGCCTATAAACATATTTTTGTGGACATAGGGTAAGTAAATTCTTAGGGATAATTGCTTACCAATGAATCACAATTACACATTTATGAAAGGTCCTATCCAAGATGTACAAGCTTACTATGAGATATCCTTTATATACCCAAGGGTACATGAGGCCAAATTATGAAAAATTTAGGTCTATATACAAGCATGTGGTTGGGGTCAAACCCTTTCCACTTCATCTTGTCCCCATAAAATGGAAAAAAAGGTTGTGTCATATTCTTGCAATAATTTATATACCTTGTTAGAACATGTGTATTTGGGTCACCCCCCTCAGTAATGAAATATGAGGGAAAGTTTGCTAGAGAAAATAATATCGATAATTTTATTTCCCAATATCACCTTTTGGTGTGAGGGAAGAGCATACACAATCAGACCCCCTTAGGATTTAAACTAAAAATAATAGGAAAAAATATAAAAAATGTTTATTGAACTTAACATACAAATATGTATCTAAGTTAGTGATATAAAATGGATTGTTTGACAAGTGAACGTACACAAAATAAGTTAGTAGTTTCAAAGTTTCTTGATCCAATAGAAAGCTACAAGAATAGAATATTATCCATTACAAGTTAGAAACAATGATTAGTGGAAAACATATCACCCAAGAAAATGATAAAGTTCTACAACATAACATATATACTGAGAGAGACACATAATTACCAATCATAGAATAGAATGTTAAAATGTGCATAAACATGGTGAAAGGTGATAATGATTTTACCTTGGGTATGTTGATTGGTAAGGTATAAACACTTATATGTAGACATAAATTCCAAAAGGTAAACCAATCCATTGAAGCATGCCCTGCATAGTAGAATAACAATTATAAATGAAATTCTCCCAAATAATATTATAAAATACAAATAAAGAGTTATAAGAAATGATGATGAATAGAAATTTAATGAGTTAGGAAATTAGAAAATGGTAGAAAAATAGATTCCCAAAATGTCATAAATGAAAATTAAGGGTTGCGAATGAAAATTTTTTAATAATGAAATAGAAACACCATGGAATGAAAAAAATGTTCAAGTAGGCTTGGATACACTAGTTTGTAATGTGTGCTAGTAGAATTTAAACAAACCTATGAAAAAAAAAAGATTAACCTCGAGTTAAATGATCAAATTGACATAAAAATGGTTTGCAAATCCAAAAGAATGGAAAGCGACTTAAATTGGAAAAAAATAAAAGCACAAAACAATAGAAAATGAAAAATTTAATGTCAAAGACAAAGGTGTCAGTCCATAAAATGGAATAGCCATAAGATCATTGAAATTTAGAAGTATGAATGGATGTATTGAATTGCGATAAAAGGATGAATAACACATATAAAATCTATAAAATCTAACATTTATATGCACAAATGTTAGGAAAAGTATAAAAATAGATAATACACTAAATCCCCTACACATGTAAATCAAAAGGAGTTAAAATAATATAAAAATAGAAAGAAAAAGTGTTATATTTTTCTAATCACTAAGTTTTTAGAACACTAAAAAACACCCTAAAAGGATAAAAAAACATTAAAAATATGAAATTTGTGTGTTAAAGAAGAAACTCACACATTAAACCACCAACTTGCAACATAAAGCTACAAAGAAGAACTAGAAAATGATGTTAGAATAAATGTGGGTTCCACCAAGTGCACAAAAATATGAACAAGTAAACATGTAACATAAATAAGATGACTCAAACTATTAATATCAAACCCAATTCTATATTTAATAGTAAATATCAAATTAACCTTAGAGACTAATGCATACAATATGAAAAACTATAACAAGTCCCTCACTAACAAGTCCCTTACTACACACAAAGAGTGGATTTGCTTAAGATGATTTGATGTGTGATGAAGATAGTATGTTGGTGCTCAAACTGGTAGAATAACATTATATTCATGAATTCTTTTTAAAATAGTTCATATGACAAGCTATTTATAGACTTGAGGGATGGCGGATCAAGTGATACTATTGATTCAAGAGGCCAATTGAGAAGAATTATTTAGAAGATTGGATCCATGAGATGCCTCCAAGTGGCACCTTGTAATTGGTGTAAAAGCGGATTTCCATTATCCATGGGGTTTGAATAGTGAAGGTCTTGGATAAAGATGGATGGTAAGGATCAATTTTTATTTTTTTTGTAGTTATGTGAAAGGCTAGTGTTTTCTAGATTTAATGGATGCATACTTGATTTTATGAGAGAACTTCATGGAGACTTCTGAAGCATGGATCTATGTACATGAAAAAGGTTTTTTTGGACACATGTATAATTTTGAACCATAAGCAAGATTTGCATTAATTAATTATGATTTGGATTATGCAAATGACTAGATAGATTAAATAATTGATTTTATTCAGTTGATTATTTAATAAAATAATGAGGAATTAAATACATAGATCGTATACATTTAATTTTTTGAACGAGAATGATGCTTAAATAAATAAATGTTAAATTCATTTATTTAAGGTTGAACACTAGAAAATTATCGATTGATTAAATAAATCATCTTGATTTATTTAATTAATGCTAGAGGAAGAATCAAAATGATTAATTAAATCATTAAAATTATTTAATTAACATTGATAGAAGAATTGGGATAATTAATTAAATAAATAGGATTTATTCAATTAAATTAGAAAGTGGTAATGTCTAGGAAAGTAGAAATTTCAAGAGATAATTTTAGTTGTATATAGATTCTTTAGTAGATTAAGTTTTCTTTGCCATTTAAGTCATGGATTTTTGCATAGTGCACATTAAATATTTCCACATATCTCTAAAGCTCATTTTTCAACTGCTTTCTACAAAAAAAAATAGTATTAATAATGATCATGGTATCGTCATGAAAAATAAGAGTTCTCCCAATAGATATAAGGGAGTTTTGAACCCTAAATGTTTTATTCATTATCTTTTTATGTTTTTTTGCATGAAAAATAATCGACCTAAGGTTGGATAATTGGCCTATTATATAGAGGTCCACCATAGAACCAAAATGGCCTAAAAATTATACCTATAATATATATATTGTTAGGTAAGTATGAACAAATACCATTATCCATGGCATGGATAATTATTATACTCAAATCCCAAGGATTAACACTCAACAAAGTGACAATCAACATTGATAAAATAAAAAGATTGTGCTTAAATTTTATATATAGTTAAATCAATAAAGGCTCCATATATAGAACTAAATTTCTCCTTAAAATGATTTATAACATACAATTTTAAAGCAACCTTATGTAAATAACCTTTCAATGTATACTTTTCATTGTCATAATTATAATTATATGCTTTAGAAAAAAATTATAACTTGATACATTTACACCTTGTTGATGTACAACTAGATAGTGGCAATCATATACCAATATATGAAGAAGATTTTTCATTCTACCACATATTTTTTTTCATTTCCATTACTTAACACAAACTAACTGTGATGACAAAATTGTATGCCCTTGGAGATGGTACAATTTCATTTAATTTGGGAATAATTAATGTTAAAATGAACCTAATGTTGCCTTGATCTAGTGTTGTAATGTGTTTTCCAAATTTACATTGGATTTAGGGCCCGTTTAAGATTAAAAAAAACCTAATTTTGCCTTAATTTAGTGTTGTAAATTGTATTTATTTACACCTTCACATTAAATTTAGGAGGCTTGTAAACTAAATGGACCTAATCTAGTGTTGTAATGTGTTGGACACATTCACATGGGATTTTGGGCCCTTCTAAGCTTTAAATTGACTTGATTTTGCATTAATTTAATGTTGTAAAGTGTATTTATTTACACTTTCACATTGGATTTTGGGACCTCTTGCATTTATAACTTTTTATCATCATTAATAGGCCTTTAGGACCCTTTATTATGCATCTCGAAGCATATTTTAACAAAAATCCCAACATAGACCTCAAATAAACTTAATTTTTTCACTCGACATTTTCTCTCTAGAAAAAGGCCATGTGGAACCCATATGCCACCTTGGGAATATGAGTCCCATTTGGCCCCTTTTTAGGGTTTTGAGTGAAAGATTAGGGTTTTAAATTCAAATTTTATGAATGTCGGCCTTTGGGATCTAATATACGATAAATTGGATGCAACACCTATATAAACAAGCTTTCAAATCATTATTTCACCTAAGAAAGACTAAGCATTCATAATATCAAGTCAAGCACTCAAGAGTTAAGCATTCCAAGACTTTACAAGATCATCAAGAGAGCATTGAAGATCATTTCTAAAGCATTCAAGGGTAAAATTCTTCATCAATTGTTGTAACAATTAAAGATCCATCATCATGTAAAGATCATAAGGCATCAAGCATGTTGTTGAGTTAGTGTTGTGATGTAGCATTGAAGATCCAAGATTAAGCATTGTTCTACACTTATTTCAAGATCTAGATCTGCATCCTTCATGGCCACTTCTTGTTAGGTTGTTGATTTACAAGACATCATTCAAGGTATCATTGTTCATGTTTCATGTCCTTATTTCATTGTCTCATCATTTGGTTTAATTACCTCAAAGGGGTTTGACCAAGGCAAACCCCCATTCACTAACAAATCAACAAGTTTTTCTCTCTCTACATGTGTTAGTGCAAATCTAGGTGTCTTGGAGCTTGAAGATCCCTTGAAGGTTAGGTTACAAGCTTGGATAAATTTGTTGGAGTTGTCCCCTCATTTGCAAGGTTGCTATCTTCACAAAAAGTCTTCTACAAGTCCAAAATTAGGGTTACGGGTCCGAAAACAAAAGTGTGGCAAAGAGAAGTGATGGAGAGTAGAATCAAACCTTAACCTTCTGAAAAGGAACACTAGGAATGATACACCGCCTTGGGCATATGAGTCCTAGTACAACCAATTTTCAAGGTTTCTGGAGATTCAAAATCAACACTATTATATTCTAGTTTTGGTGCAGAAAACCCAGTATAGGACTAAATCACCCAAGCTGGCGTATGAGTCCAACTCAACATTAAATTTAGTTTTTACAACATTTCAAGACTTCATTCAAGCTCTTTCAGGTTCCCAGGTGCACACCTCTGATCTCTTGGATTTTTGTTTTGATTTGGTTGCATTTCTAGGTGATTTATTCAAGTCTTGCATATCATTGAGTTTCACAACTAGGTCTTGCATTTCATTAGTGTTTCCAAGCCCTACATTAGGTGTTTGTGAAGGTTGTTATCTTCACAAAAAGTCTTCTACAAGTCCAAAATTAGGGTTACAAGTCTGAAAACAAAAGTGTGGAAAAGAGAAGTTATGGAGAGTAGAATCAAACCTTAACCTTTTGAAAAGGCACACTAGGAATGATACACCACCTTGGGCATATGAGTCCTAGTACAACCAATTTTCAAGGTTTCTGGAGATTCAAAATCAACACTATTAGATTCTAGTTTTGGTGCAGAAAACCTAGTCTAGGACTAAATCACCTAGACTGGCATATGAGTCCCACTCAACATTAAATTTAGTGTTTACAACATTTTAGGACTTCATTCAAGCTCTTTCAGGTTCCCAGGTGCACACCTCTGATCTCTTGGCTTTTTGTTCTGATTTGGTTGCATTTATAGGTGTTTTATTCAAGTCTTGCATATCATTGAGTTTCACAACTAGGTCTTGCATTTCATTAGTGTTTCCAAGCCCTAGCTTGGTGGTGAACCCCTCATTAGTCTCTAATCGGACCCTAGGACAACCCTATTGTCAAATCTCTTTCTCCTTTCTTCATTGGATTGAGATCTCTAGGGTTTCCTTGAATGTGGAGTATAGAAAGTTTGTTGTCCTATGTCATAAACCATAAGTGACAACAATTTTCTATCTCACACTAACTTCATGTTTTCTTCAATATATATCTTTAAAAAAGAGAAAGCAAGCCTTTGTGATAATTTTCAAATAAAAAAGCAAGAAAAATATTATTCCTTCTCAAACCTTTGCAATACTCATTCAAATTTATCAAAATAAAATATTAATTATAGTTGAAGTTTGACCAATAGATTTTAGTAAATGTGTTGCTTATATAATCCAAATACTAGAAAGTTTAATTATCACTTCCAATCCATAAAAACTCTCAAGAATTAAAAAGATAAATGCTAGAAGCTTCTATTAGATCTTTATAAGTCATGGAACATTATCAACCATATTGATTGGGATTTCCTCAATAAAAATGTCTATACATTATTGAAGACTTTATTTTTTGTTTTTAGACAAAGCTACAAACTTAGTGTTTAATACCATGACATGTCTGAAACTCATTTACAATAAGTTCAAGTGTTTTAACACATAGTTCAAATTGACTTCCATGCATTCTATTTGTTATGATATCTAAAATTGTCTAATTGTATGAGATTAAGTGGCAAATAAATAGATTTTAACATTAAAATTTTCAAATTAAATTCTTAAAAACATGTTAATTGAATACGCGACTAAAATTTTAGAAGACATAATAATATATAAGATTGATATAAATTTAATATAATAAATAACGTAAAGTCTA
>VDFB02138768.1:0-68074 GCA_007258455.2 Sequoia sempervirens
CGTTCATGTATCTTTTTATTTCTTTTATCTTTCATCATTCTCTTAAACTTAAATCTAGAATAATTAAATAGTTGCATAATCTCTTTTTCTCAAATTCGAAGTGTTGTCAAACAGATTGCACCCGAACACTTGAATGACTAAATTCAGCAATTTGTTGAAACATGGGAACTATCTTCAGGCTGTGGGTATTCCTATGGCGAAGATAGACCTCCAGATTCTAGGCTGGTTCCTATATGATAATCAATTAGGTACTTGAATAATTTATTCTAAGAAAAGGGTAAGGAGGACTGAATTGAATGCATGAACTAAAACTAAAACTTCGATGATGCACCTAAATGATGGTGTTGCATGCAACTTGTTTTACAATTACATTTCAATAATCCTATTCGCACAACTAATCTGAAAAGTTTAACCACATAAATAATTTATATGAAGGCTTGACTATATTACCATCTTTGAAGGAAAAGAACGTCTTCACAACTAAAATAGTAAAGTAAGCCAAATGCACAACATACAACCTGTGGAATCAAACTTGATTGTATACAAGCACATATGAAATGAGATGGGAAAATAAAGGTTCCTGAGATTAAACACGATAGATTCCTTATCAAATCATTCACACAGTATGACACCTGAGATTCTGAAGGAAAACTCTTTAGCATACTGAAAGGTAAAAGGAAAGCTCTGCAAATTTAATGAAACTTGATTAACCTGTAATAACCTACTACTGTATTAATTTTTAAATAAAGCTGAGTTACATGATAATTCACTTTGTAGAATGCAAAGGGTAAAAGACAAGAACAAGAGGAAAAAGATAAACTTTTTCCAATATATATAATGAGATGCAACTCCAAAGTGCATGAAAATGAAACTCAAAGTCAATTTCAGTACGTAGATGATATTCCCAAAGCAAAATCTGAGCAAAAATAAATATCCCTGAAAAGAAGGCTCAAACTCATGCAAAAATGAGTGAACTCAACCTCAAACTTGTAGTCATAATGTATGCAACTGAAAAGTAGCTCAAACTAAACTGGAAATCCATGAAAACTAAGTCCAAGCATGCAAAAATTGCCTCATTTGTATCAATCCACCCATAGTAACTGAAACTCCATGCTCGCACTATGCATGAGTAATCTTCAGTCAATAATCTGATATAAAATTGAAGTAAAGTGCTAAAAATCTCCATGACTCGCGTGATTAACTCGTCCTCGAGTTAGCTCTACTTGTATCTACATGGATCTCTAATTAACTCAACTTCACATAACGTACTTTATTTGCATTTTTAGATGTTGAATTAATTAAATGATTTATAGTGTATCATTTAATTAATTCAGTTACATTGAATAATACAAATAAAAGATAAAGAATAATGTTATGTGGAAAACTTAATCCCCACTTCACGGCTTCATATGCACACTTAGCATATATTTGAATATGCATTCACCATATTATCATAGTCGACCACCATGCACATTATAGATATTTCAATACAAATTGACCATAATGATAATAGTTGGACACATTGATGATTGTTTTGATTTAAAGCCACAGGCAGAATGATAGGATGATAATTCATAATGATTTTTGTTAAAACAATCATCGAAACTTTCGACTTAGGGAAAACAAACAAAAGCAAGGAAACCCTAAAATGATAATCATTTCACACTTTGCCTTTGAAGAAGAAGTTTCATGGAGAAGTTGTCCGCCGACCTAGTTAGGTTTTTTGAGAACTTGCTTGATCTAGAGTTTGACCTACACATTCTTTGAGTATTTTCTAAGGAATTTTGATAGAAAAAAGCGTGGTAAATCTGATTTTAACTGTTTTATGACTTTTTACTCCATTCCTGAGACAAATCTTGGCCCTAAAAGCCACGACCATGCATATTGTCTGATATATTTTGTGTTTTCACTTGTTCTGGGCCGCCATTGAAAAGTTTGAGCCTTTTGCATATATTCCTATTGTTGTGCAAGCTCGACCTATGATTTTAAAGCTCAAGGAAAGCTCAGTCGCGACTTATTATTTCTCCAACAGGCATATAATATGGTGAGTTTTCATTTGTCTTTGTTTCCTTCTTAGAACACAAGCTTTTGGAATCTTTTCTCCTGTGCATAAAGTGAGTTGATAGATCTTTTATAAATAAAAGAAAAACTCCAGGCCGCCATGAAATTTTTGATACTAACCCCTTATAAGAGTTTGTTGAGATTTCAATACTCAGTTTTGTAAAAGACATTACTGCACATTGCAGTTTGTGACAAAAAGAATGAAGATACTTCCTTTCTGTGGAATCCACCATGAAGATTTTACTTTGAATGAAAAAAATAAAAGAAACCTTCACAGTTTGTTTCTCCAAGCTCTGTATCCTAGCTTTCTCCTAGATGGACCTTTCTTACGCATGACCATATTGTAGCATAAAATCTTGATTTACTTATATTTACACTTGCATTTGATACTTAACTTTTGTCGTTTCTTAGAAAGAATGAACATGGTTCCTTTCCATTCATGCAAAAACCTTAAAGGTTTAGTTTCTTTGTCATGGCCATCATAACGTTTCTCAGAAATTTCTCCGTAACTTTCCATGCTTGAAATTCTATAAATTCTTCCATGGGTTGCTTTTCTGACTTGATGACTATCCACCTCTATATGGCTGTCCTTTGGAATAGAGATTGTTACCTTTTCTGTTTTTACTATTTTGTATGCACTATACTCCATGTGCAAATGAGACTGCATTCCATAGCTCTATGTTGTATTCAATACTTGATAGAAACTACAACATTCACCATGGAAACTTGACTAATCTTATTTGATCATTGACATCATGGCACGCATACCTTTGTGTTCTTGTATTTTACTTGATAAAAATGATATCCTATTGCTGATTAGATCATTTGTCATTTATGTTGCTATTGAAAACTTTCAGTTTGACCATTTTCCTGTAGCAATGTATACCAATTTCCTGAAGCATTAATGTCTAAATGCTTGACAATTGAATGATATTGATGAAAGAATAATCTTTGTTGTTTCTCTAATGCTTGTTCCATCTTCTTTATATAATGAACTTAAAGGCTGCTCTTATAAATCTGTCATATAGACCTGTAGCTTACTGTGTTATCAACACTTTCTTTGTCTATTGCCCTCCAGTTATGCATTTATGCTATCATGATGGTCATCCTTGAACCTTTGTGTTCTTATGCCTATAACCATCATTATCATTGTTGTGCTTTTAATCTCTGACGGTTGTCACACTCTTGTATTGATGTTTTTTCAATTGTTTAATTGATGCTCCATTAATGACTGCCAATGTCATGTTATACTGGTCATGGCATTCAATAGTTATTGACAGCTCTATTTATACCTGACTAATGGTACATATAAATGCCTCTGTGGATGTCTTTATTAACTATACTTGCAAATCTGCTTTGTAAATACTGTCATCCTTCAGAAATATGCATTTGTTACTTGTCACTAAAAATTAATGACTGTCCTTTTATTTGCTCTAAACTCCATAGCCACTATTACATCCTTTTATCCTTTAATCCTGACAAGAAGATTGTCCCTGCAAAATCAGCCATTGCATGACTTATTGTCTCTGTTGTTCAATCAACTGCGTTTGATAAATTTCCTGTCATGCTGATTATACCTCTAGCTTTTCCATTATTCTGAATCACTGTTCTCATCAATCTTTGGTGTACTTGACAGTGCTTATGTCCTTTCTCTCCTTGTCTTGATGAAAGAACTATATTGATGTTGTGAATATTAAGTTGATGTGACCTCTGTCTGGCAACATTCATTTGTTTAGACCTTGTAGCTGTGAATACATTCTGGTATTCTAAGTGGAGCACTATTTTATCTTTGTCTTCTTTTAATGCTCTTCACAGTTTATCAAACTTTCCTTTCTTTGAAGTTCATGGAACAACATTTGTGCTTGAAAAAAACATGCAGTTATGAATAACACACCGGATGGGGCAGTGTTATCCTTATGAAATTGTTCAAACTGGTTTAAACATACTGGATTGAAAATTGCTACTATGAGTTGCCTTTATGATAGCTTTCTTATTTCATGACTATAACTGATATAAAAATCTCATATATGAATAGATGAGAGGTATCTGCCTGATATGTCGGGCTCTACCCTTGTGGGAGCCCGTTTTACTCCACATATCTGATAAAATGATCACGAATATGATGAACCTGTTCCTATTTGACCTCATAGTGAAAAATAGGTAACATGAAGTAAATAGGGAAGCTTGGGAGGTTCGATGCATGTCTTATATGCTGAGCAAATTCCAACTCTATGTTGTGTACTCTTGAAAAACATACTATTGTCTAAATAATTGATTTATACAGCTTGTCCTTTGCATCCAGTGATATATATGTATATAGGTATATGAGTATATACGCAAGTATTATTATATTTATGTTTCTTTACATGTGTTTATCTCAGCTTAATTTGAATTCTTGTCAATTGAAACAACATTCTGTATAGTAATTATATATATATATATTCATATAAGTTATGTATATGTGTTTATGTAGTTTTTTTTTTAATATCAAAGTTTAGAGAAATCACTTCGTGGTAGGATAATACAGGAAGCTCAGATTTCAATTCAAATGCAGTAGGGTGGAACAAAGTCTCTTAATAGAGTACTTAAAAAGACTATTATTCTCTAGGAATGGTGATTAATAGAAGACCGACGATGAGCTCTACTAGTAAACTTAACATATATGTGCTTGAGTTAGTATTCTTCTGAATTTTACTTGTAAGCGTAGCATATAATGATGTAATCTTAGTCAGTATGCTTCTCAACAATTTGAATGTATATAAGTTTATAAATATTTAATGCCTCACTGTTTAAGATTATTTCCTCTTAATTTCTCTTTTAAAAGAATATGTATAAGGTGAACAATATGCGAGGGTATGTTCTTTTATTGATATTGTGTAGTAATTATAGGGGTAGTTCAAAATGAATTAATATCTTGCTTTTATATTTAAGTAAATTGCCGTGAAAGAGAATTAGTTAATTGAGTGAATAAATTAGATTAAGTTAAAAGACAATGTTAATTTTATTTTAAGTTATGTTATTTTGAGGGGAAATTGACTTATCTATATTTTGTTAATTGAAGAAGTTGATTTACATCTCAGCTAGATAAATAATCTAGTAAATAAGGAAGTTAAATACATATCAAGATAATGGGAAGTTAAAAAAAGGGGTTTATTATATTTAGAGAATCGAAGGGACTGTTTAGATAATGAATTAGATAATAAAAATATTTATTTGTATATGTATTTAGAAAATTAAAAAGATTTTTGCTAGGTTGTCTTTAGGTTAATTGTAAATGAAATTAGTGAATTTGTAGATTAAAATTAAATAAAAGAGTTCTATTTTTTTCTTGTAGAAAATTTAAATAAACGTTTTGGATATTTTAATCATTTCAAATAAGGGAATTGAGTAGGTAATTAAGTGAATTGAATTTGTTTGTTTATATAGATAGTTCAATGAATGTAGATTCGATAAATGATTTTGATTAATTCTATTTAGATAAACGAAGGGCCTATGTAAATGAATGAAATTAGATGATCTTTTGAATGTCGATTTCCCTTATATTCACTTAATAGTTGATTTGTAAGTTCTCTTTGTGGATAGTTATTTAGAATACTTGTGATTGTCACTGGTACATTTTGACCCATTTTTCGACGATGTCGGGTCAGAATTTTGACGTTTCAAATGTCGTCGAAAGTCCGATGAAATAATACCGACGAACGATCGTCAAAATTTTGATGAACGCTCGTAAAAAAATGGGTCAAAATGTACCAGTGTGTTATCATGATTGATTTAATTGTTTGAGTGGGATGATTTTTTAATTGAGATTGTGAATTGGCTGATTGTTTGTTTTCATGGTGATGATTTTGTGCGAGTTGTTTATTAGCCAAATTATAAGTTTGATCGGGTTATTAGGGTTTTGGTATGTTTTGAGGAGAAAATTGAGATCTCCCTTGGATGCCCAGTTGGTCATTTTTATGATGGATTATTGTGGTTGAATTTTGATGTCAATTTTGAGATCATATCATTATTACCAACTTGGGGAAAGCCATTGTGTTATGAGTTGTTAGTCTTCCAGAGGTTAGAGGGGGGTATGGTCTTTACTTGCAAGAGTTGGTATGGGGTTCGGGGATCCGGTGAGGCTGCCTAGGTAACCCAGGATGGGGGCCAACAACCTGGGAGGATCCGCATTGGGTAACCCATATCAAGCCTTGAGTGCTTACATGAGTTTTATATTGTTTCACTTGAAAGTGGGTTGTTCCATGATTTTGTCATTTTGATAATGGTTGATCTTTATACTTGGATTATGTTTATGTGGGTTTGAGCCTTGGATTGTGGAAATGGTTTTATAATGGAGATATTGTGTGGGGTGCATGCCTCATTTTATGTGCATATTTATATTGTTTTGCTAGTTTGTGCAAGTTGGCATACCCAGTTGGTGATTGTGAGTCTCTTGTTGCTAGTAGGGGGAGTGGCTCTCAATGGGGGTCACCGCACAAAGTGTCACAAATAACTCATTGCGAGTTTCCTTAATCAATGATAACCTAATAATTAATTAGGGGGTTTGGGTAGTATCTCACATTAATTTAGATAAGTTAGCCTCACTCATGGCTCAAGTGCTCACTTAGGCTTAAGATGAGTGGGAAGGCTTGGAATGGCAAAGATTAGCTACCTCGTCCTCTTGAAAAGTATGTTGATCTCGCATGAGTGAGAATGGGGGTCAGGCATCGGTTGAGGTTGTCAGGGTTTAACTAGGTAGGGGGTTGGTAACCTATGAAGATCTACATTGGGTAACCCATGACGAGCTTATGTGATGACACTCCACCATTTAGCAACCTTGCATGTTTGTTGCTTCCCCCTTGTTGTTCTTGTACCTCTGGAAGCAGATGTTTCTTGTGTTTGTTGTTGCTCTTGTCATGGAGTCTCGTTATCCATTGTTCACTTGACCATTTTAGTTGTGGATCCTTCTTCTCATCTCCTAGCACGGGGGGTGGGCCTCAGGGTCCACATGGTTAGGTGGAACATGCTATGCACCCCAATGGGTCCCCAGCCAAAGATCGAGATGCACAGAGATGTACCATTTGTAGTGACTCAAAAGTTGTACCAGAGTTGGATCCAATCTTGATGCTTTGTATAATTCATACATTTCAGTTGTATTAGTCCATGTTATTGTACTATTCCTATTCATGTTGGGAAGTACTATTGTATTAATGTAATTCTTAAAATGATGTATCTTCTTTTATAAATGTAATGTATATTGATCTTTGTATTACTATGTGGTTATTGCTTCACAATATGCAATCCTTAATGGTGTTGTATCTATGTAAATATTTATAATTAAATTCATAAGTGTGAAGGATGTAACGTAGTGTAACCTAGTTGTGGTTATATAATCATCGTTATGGATTTGGGGACAAAGTTAGAGATATTCAAATGTAATGCAGTAATGTTACCCCAAAGGATTAGATAAGTGATTTGTATGTATGATTTAATACTAGTGATATATGTTAATGTACATGTGTTGTTTGTTTAGTTAAAAAAAAAAAATTGTGTCATAAATGTTAAATGTTTTAGTGTCCTTTGGGATTGTGTGGCGGGGCTTTACATCATGGTATCAGAGCCTAGGTTCAAACTCTGGGCACTATGAGCCCATTATGTTAACCTTGTGTTTAGACACTTGAGTTTAGGTTTTCACCCTTTAGTTGTTCTCACTTAGTAATCTGAGTTTGTCCTTAGGTGGTGTTGGTTCAATGGTGCATAAAACTAGTGGAAGGATAGGACCCTCGGTGTAGTGTGCAATGCACCGATATTCTTCCTACTAGGGATGCATTATGGACCTTTGTGTTACCTCTCGTGTTATTTTCTTTATGTTGATACTTTTTATGTTGTGTTGTCTACCTTGAGATTGTGTTGGTGGTTGTTTCACCATTTTGTTTTGATTGGTTGATAGTTTAGTTGACTTGGATCATTATGACACTTGTTATTGATGTTTATGTTATGATGATGCATGGAGTTTGATGTTGTGTTTGGATTAAATTGGTTATGTTTATCATATAGACTTGTACTATGCTTGTTATGTTGTTGATTAGTGAATTATTTATGATGTGATTATGATGTGGTTACTATTTGGAGTCTTGGTGAGAGGGATGACCTATAGCATCACTCATTCATGAGTGCCCTTCTACATTGCAAATTCCTCTCACGGTGTGTTTGTTATTTGATATATATATATGCTCGACATCTGGTTTGATGCAGGTTATAGGTACCAGGCATTGTCTCCACTTACACTGTCAGGTTTGAGCATGCCTTATAGAACCCAATGGGTATGGTGTGGAAAAACAGAGTTGACAAGAAGGTCCCCAACCCCTACCATCATCCTTGATGAGGATGAGTACCCCGATCCTGTAACCTTATCGGTATGGTTTTTATGTTTGTTAGTTGTCTTGTTTGTTGTCTTCTGCTAATTGATTTAATTGTGATGATGTTGCTTAGAATTGCATACATTTTAGTTTTCCTTGTGACTTCCAGCAGTAAGTCGAATCTTAGGGGGGGAGGATGTAGTGTTCCCACCATGATTCGCCCTCATCGCGATGTTCTGTAGTTAGTGCTTTGGTTTGCTTGATTTAGATTTGTTTTTATTAATGTTGTTGAATTATTTGATGAATTAAATAAAATTATCAAGTAAAGGTATTTTATAATTAAAATAGACATAAAAATATGTTTATTAATGGTCAATAATAAATGTGAAAGTGCAAATAATATTTAATGTAATAAAATAAATTAGAATGTGAGAAAATATGATAATTTAAAATAAAATATTATTATTTCTTTTGGAATGTGTAATTAATAGAAGGTTGAAATATTATAAAAGATAAGGAAAACATTGCTAAAGCAATGAGAAAAGATGGAAAGAGTTTGCATGCAGAGCATGCATAGTCCTGAACTCATTGCCGAAAGGGAAACTGAAAGCTTATTGGAGATTTTTATTAGATTTTTGTTTTCGAGAATATAACAGCTTTTCCTTCTTTTTTTAATGATGATCATTTTTAAAGAGGTCTTCATCCTTTGATTTTTACTTTTTTTGGGAACGATAACTTTGTCTGTAGAAAATTCTTTGTAGAATGGATGCATTTTATGAAATGTTTTGAAAAAAAATATGGAAGTGGAAAAGTAGATTGCTAGTGGATTGCTTTCCAATGAAGTGGATCGTTGGCGAACGTAACGATGGATCCCAACACCATTCTTTCATTGTTGTAGCAAATTGGATCCAGGTTCCATCATCTTCCGAATTTTATTCTCTTTTTGAAAATGAAAGCTTGAAGTGGTTATGTGTGTTGTAATTCTTGATTCAAACCATTTTCTTGAATTTTGGGTGATTATATTTGAGTGAATGTATTTTTCCCAACTCGAATGCTCTTATGCACGTTTTATGGAACCCAATTGATATTCCATTTCTTAAATTACAATTACAATATCTAGGTGTATGTCATTTTTGTTGTGTTTTTCCATCGTTGCTTCCCTGGAAATTCTTTTGCTTTTTGATACCCTTTTTGACTCCTGTTGAATGCATTTTGAATTTGTATGGTGCTTGGTAAGCTTTGAATCTATGTTCCTTGATTACTGCCTATTGTGATAGCTCTTCTTTTACCTTCGATACTCCATGGTGATTCCAGTCGTCACCTTCCTTTGCAAACTTGTTGTGACATTGTTGTATGTCAATTGTCAATTTTAGTTTTGCTTTATGATGTAGACTTGGGAGGCTCATTCACTACCAACTTGAAAAAATTCCTTTAGGAGGAATCTAACAAGATTAATATGACCTATTTGAACAATCTAAATCACCCTCAAAGCTTGACAAACAATAGAAGTCAAATTTCCCACTTTCACCCCTTGAACCCTAGTAGTAGTGGAAACTTAGTTTTTTTCCCAATAACACAAATGGTTCCAAAAACACCAGATAAAATATTAATGGATTTAAACACCCATTTCAGAGTTACAACACATATCACAAGATCAGATGCAAGTCCTTTGGACCAAATCCCAAAAACACCCTTCCTAGGCTGACCTAATTAGGCTAATTAGGCCTATTTTACAAAGAAAAATTCCTTTAAACCTATCACAGGCCCATGAAACCTTGAGTCAAAAATTTATAAGCCTCCAAACCTCCAAAACCACAAAAATATTCCACTGGTACAAACTAATTCATGCTAAACTTGAAAACCCTTGTTTTAGGCATAAATCATGAGGGTTTATTGAATCTAGTCCTTCCACAACCTCCCAGACCTTGAAACCAACTTGAAAACAACCCAACAGCCTTTAACAAGCTCAAAATTTCATAAAATAAGACCTCCAATACAGATTTGATCAAACCCTAGGTTTAAGCCCCCATTCTCATGCATTTTGTACACCAAAATTCATAGGAACAAAAGGTTGATTGCTCTTATTTCTTCCACAACATTCAAATCATCCAACCTACTTTTTATATATACTCCATAGGGCGCTTTAATTCATATTTTGTTCACAAAAACCCTCAAAACATGGTATACCGGTTGTTTTCAAGAAAATTCTTAAAGGAGGCTTCAAAACCTTTATTAAGCTTTCAAACCAGATAAAGATCAATGTCAAAATAGACCCCTACATAGGAAAAAATATTACATAGCTTACATCAGCCTGTACGGCTTGAACAAAACTGCAAAATAAGGAAGAAACACAGAAAATTAGAGCAAACTCAAAATTCTTATTATTAAAACCTTGTTTCTCGAATCAACAACCTTACAATGATGTCTTCATTCCTTTTTAAAAGCCTCTCTATCTCAACCACCGACCAACCACCTTCCAACTGAATTTCAAAAGTTTAATGACCGTTGGGAACATAAACACACCATTTACAACTTTTGTTAACATATACTACCATACATTGAAGTGCTTACACCTTTTGACCTTAAATGCATTGAAAACACCTATGACTTCTCTAAAACCACACTAGTGGCTTAAAAATAGACTTATTACATTGACAAGACACTATTCTTGCACATTTACATGTAAATTCAAAAACTTTCCTTCAAAGGCTATAAAACCATTCCAAGTGCAAGATCACAATTTCACTTCTTAACACCTAAACTCAAAACTGTTAGGGTTAGAAAGGTAGATATCTAACAATTAAATGCATATTTAATTAATAAACAAGAACTAAAACACACATAGAATAAATCATAACACAAAATTTAACGTGGTTCACTTTGATGCAGGCTACATCCACCAAATTGTGACCATCCAATGCTTTATTATCCTGGTGTAAAACTTATTACAATCTTACTGAATAATGCGTGTTCATGTGCTATAATACCCATCAGACCCCTTTTAACAAGCTTAGAAACTGCAGTTTTTGGGTTCTGCAAAGGTGGATTTTCCTTTTTTTTCATTGATTTTTTTTCCACCCCGGTGTGTGTGGCGAAAAGAAGTAGGAGAAATTTTTCTCGGGGTTACCACCCCGGACCCGACAAGGATACATGTCGGGGTGTACCACCTGTATACCATGGTTTATCTTGCAGTATAGCATGATTAGTCACCACATACCAACAATCTCCCACTTGGAGACTAATCCTAGACTACATTGCTGCAATTACAACTCCCACTGGAAATAAGTACCTTGGACCCTTTTGCTTTGTTATACTTGAATTCAACCTTGAAGGCCAACTGAAGCTGAAGAGGAGCTCAAATTCTCCCTTGTCACTGCCTTCATAAACATATCCGCTAGATTGACATATGTATGTATCTTGTCCAGCTTGACCTGTCCATCCTCCAACACTGACCGAATGAAATGATATCTCAACTGTATGTGTTTTGTTTTAGAATGCAAGGCATAATTCTTTGCAAGATGTATGGCACTCTAACTTTGTGTAAATAAATAATTTTCAGCCGTTGTTTACCCAATTCTCCATGTGAAAAATTGCAGCCATATCATCTCCTTTGTTGCCTCTGTTGCAGCAACATACTCTACCTCTGTGGTGGATAAAGCAACCACCTTTTGCAATCAAGAAATCCAACTACTGCTGTCCCACCAATTGTAAATACATAACCTTGGTGCTCTGCCTGGTATCTATATCCCCTGCCAAATCTGAGTCAACATAGCCTTTTAAATCAGTATCAAAGCCCCCAAAACATAAACATTTATTGGATGTACCAGTACCGAGAATCCATTTACGCATTCCAATGCTCCACTCGGGATGACTCGATACTGCTAACAACTCCTGGCGAATGTAATATCCGGTCTCGTGCATACCATGGCGTACATTAAACTACCTACAGCTGAAGCATATGGTACCTTGGACATTTTTTCTTCCTCCTCTTGTATCTTTGGACACATATCCTTAGTCAATTTGGCATGACTAGGCAAAGGTGTGCTGACAGCTTTTGCATTCTCCATATGAAATCTCTGCAACACCTTTTCAACATAATTAGCTTGAGATAAAAACAATTTTCTATTTTTCCTAGCTCTACAAATTTCCATACCAAGGATTTGTTTTGCTACCTTTAAATCCTTCATAGCAAAAGAGTTTGCTAACTGTTGTTTTAGCTCACTTATGTGATCCATGTTAGACCCTGCTAGAAGCATATCATCAACATATAGACATAAAATAATGTAGTTATCATTATCCAACCTCTTAAAATAAACACAATGGTCAAAATTACACCTGATGTAGCCTTGCTCAGCCATAACACTATCAAATTTCAAGTACCATTGCCGAGGTGCTTGCTTCAAGCCATATAAAATTTTCTTCAATATGCACACTAGTTTCTCCTTACCTTTGACCTCAAGTCCTTATGGCTGGTCCATATATATTCCCTCTTCCAAATCACCATGGAGAAAGGTTGTTTTAACATCAAGTTAATCTAAATGCAAATCTTCAGCAGCCACAATACTTAAAACAATACAAATAGAAGTCATTTTAACAACTGGAGAAAAAATCTCATTAAAATCAATACCTTTTTTCTATGCAAATCCCTTTACAACTAATCTGCCTTTAAATCTCTTCTTACCTCCATCCTCCTCTTTCAGCCTATAAACCCATTTGTTTGGTAAAGTCTTTTTACCTGCAGACAACTTGCATAATCCCAAGTCTGATTTTTCAATAAGGGGTCCATTTATTCTTCCATTCCATGCTCCCACTGAACCTTGGTATCCACCTACATAGCTTCATCATAATATTTTGGTTCACTAGCATCAGTTAACAAAATAGTATACAAAGAGGGAGAGAATCTTTCTGGAGGTCTACTTATCCTTGAAGATCATCTAACAGGAGTTTGTGGTATTTGTTGTTGCTATTGTTTCCTAGCATGAGGAACCACTGAAACATCATTGTTTGGAATATCATCCAACACTGCATAATCATTTTCTTTCTTCTCATGCTGCAGCAACAGATCTTTGTACAAAAATTTCTCATTGAATATGACATCCCTACTTCTCACAATTTTCTGATTTTCAAAATCCAAAGCCTATAACCAAATTCATCAATGTCATATCCAACAAATATACATTTCTTTGATTTTGCATCAAACTTGGTTCTATTTTCAGAATCTACATGTGCAAATGCTTCACAACCGAAGGTTTTGAGAAAAGAATAACTCACCTTCTTACCTTTCCATGCTTCCTCGGAATACCACAACCCAAAGGATTAGAGGGACCTCTATTAATTAAATAAACAATAGTGTTTACACCTCTGCCCACATTTTAAAGGCAAGCCCAACATGCAATCTCATAGTTCGTGCATGCTCCATTATTGTTCTATTCATGCGCTCAGCCACTCCATTTTCCTGTGGAGTCTTTGAAACCATTTTTTGCCTATGAATACCATTAGAGGAACAATAATCTTCAAACTCTTTGCTGTAATACTCACCACCATTATTAGATTGAGACATTTTAGCTTTTTACCTGTCTCATTCTCAACCAAGCTTCTCCATTTTTTAAAAGTTTCAAATACATCAGATTTCTTCCTAAGGAAATAAATCCATACCTTCCTAGTTGCATCATCAATGAATGTAACATAATACAAGAGTCACCGAGAGAAGATGCGGCTAGTCCCATACATTTTTTATGCACAAGCTCCAATTTCTCATCTTTCTTTTGCTTCCCATCCTTGAAAACTTACTCTCTTTTGTTTTCCATACACACAACTTTTGCAAAATCCATATTAACACATTTTAGACTTGGTAAAACATTATTTGAATGAAGTACTTTCATACCTTTTGCACTCATATGCCCAAGTCTATTATCTGCAATGCGATTCAGAGTCCACAAGCTGTTCCTAAACATTGACCTTTTTCTTAACAATTAAAGTAGAAGGAACAATATGACTGTACAAAGATATAAGGTGCCTACTTTCACACCTTTTGCTACCACTAAGGCACCCTTTGTGACCTAGTTTTTATCACTAAATGTAACAACACAACCTTCATCATCTAGTTGCCCTGCTGAAATTAAATTTCTACTTAACTTTGGAACATGCCTTACCTCATGTAGTAGCCAATGATTCCCATTCTACAAATTAATCTTGATTCTTCCCTTTCCAACAATCTGACAGGGTTCATTATCTCCTAAATAAACCAGCCCAAAATCCCCTTGGACATAATCAAGAAAATAACTTCTATGGGGGTAGCATGAAATGAAGCCCCTGAATCTAACACCCAAGAATCATCAGCATTATCAAGGGAAAGAATCAAAGCATCCTCATCAGATTTATTACTTACCACATTTTTTTCTCTTTACTTCCTTCCTTTTTGTCTCCTTCTTTATTTTTGATACCAACAATCTTTCTTTAAATGACCCACTTACCACAGTACCAACAATCCCTCTTGTCTCTAGATTGGGACCTTTTGTCCTTTGATTTTCCTCGTGACTTCCCATGATTTAAATTGTTTCCTCTCTCCTTTGTTCTACCCCTGCTTTCTGCATTCAAAACACTGCCTGATGTGGATGTTCCACCTGAGCTTTTCCTACGAATTTCCTCGCTCAAAATAACACCAACAACATCATCAAATTTCAATGTATTCGAACCAGAAACATAATTGCTAATAGGCATTACCAAGCTATTCCAGCTTTCAGGCAAAGAACACAGAATCAAAAGAGCCCTAACTTCTTCATCAAAGTTTAATTTTACAGAAGTTAATTGACTGATGACCGTATTAAACTCATTTAAATGATCAATAACTGACCCACCTTCTACCATTTTCATATTAAATAAATGCTTCATAAGAAATACCTTATTCAAAGCGGAAGGCTTTTCATATAACTTCACTGGGGTTTCCATCAAATCTTGAGTTGTCTTTGCTATTGTAATATTGAACGCCACCGATTGTGTCAGGCATAAACGAATACTGCCAAGAGCCTTTCTATCCAAAATCTCCCAGTCCTCATCAAACATTGTTGCGGGTTTCTTGGTTTTCCCTTCTAATGGCCGCCATAAATCCTTCTGATAGAGATAGTCCTCCATTTGCATCTTCCATAACTGATAGTTCTGCCCATTAAACTTCTCAACCTTCTTACCCTCATTTTCCATTGCTCCCAATCAATCGTGAGACTCCCACTCAACCATGAGACCTTTCCTACAAATGATAATAAAAAAACAACCCGCTCTGATACCACTTGTTAGGGTTAGAAAGACAGATATCTGACAATTAAATGTAGATTTAATTAATAAACAGAGAAACTAAAACACGCACAAAATAAAACATAACACAAAGAATTTAACGTGGTTCACCCAATCCGGGCTACATCCACCAAACTGTAGCCATCCAATACTTTTATTATCCAGTGTAAAAATTATTACAATCTTGCGAATAATCACTTTTTTCATCATACTGTAATACCCATCCGAACCCCTTTTTAACAAGCTTAGAAGCTTCCAGATTTTGGGTTCTACAAAATCAAAATTTTCCCTTTTTTGGTGATGATGCAAAAAAGTAGGAGGAAAAAATTTCTCAGGGGCTACCGCCCCCGAACCCCAGCAAGGATACATGCCGGGGTGTATAGTATACCATGGGCTATACAGTATAGCATGATCAGTCGCCACATACCAACAAAAACCTCACCTTAACACTTAATTAGGGGTCTAGAGTGACCTTAATCAAAACCAATAACATCAAAACAACTTTATTCCTTGCTAGCATTTTAGTGCTCAACAATTAGTGTTCCAATTGTAGGAATAAGGTGGCGGTGCTCTTGCACCACTTTATTAGAATTCAATTTCTAGTGGAAATGCATCATACTTGCTAGTCGTCGTTTGCAATTACCCTCTCATGTCGATGGAAACTACAATCTATTGTATGTGCATACTATTGGGTATTTGTGATAGGTTTGGGAATTCAAAGACTTGCTTCTTGAGGTATCCTGTGATTATCTTTTGTTTTAGGAGATCTTTGTACGCTCCCATATATTTTGGATTTGAAAGAATAGTTCATTCCTTCCTTAGATGAGCAAGAACTCGAGAGTTTTACCACCTTTGGTTCTTCTTTAAAAGGAATATACTCATGCATTTTGTTCATTTCCTTGCCTCCTTAGATGGATCTGTTGTGTGCCCTGGGTGCTTCCTTCTCCCTCACTGGTCTAGCTATGCACCAATTTGCAAAATAATAGGAACACTAAAAGATAAGATGGAATATACCCCGCCGCCTTCATTTTCCAAGCTCTTTTTCTCCCAAATGTGGCTTAGATCCCCTGTGACTATGGTGCAAACTGTTGCATACACAGAAAACATGTATCATGTTAAGCCTTCAATCAACTGCGTTCAAGTATCTTTTTTATTTCTTTTATCTTTCATCATCCTCTTAAACTTAAATCTAGAATAATTAAATAGTTGCATAATCTATTTTCTCAAATTCAAAGTAAATAGGGAAGCTTGGGAGGTTCGATGCATGTCTTATGTGTTGAGCGAATTCCAACTGTATGCTATGTACTCTTGACAAGCATACTATTGTTTGAAAATTGATTTATCCAGCTTGTCCTTGGCATTCGGTGATATATATGTATATAGCTATATGAGTATATACACAAGTATTATTATATTTATGTTTCTTTACATGTGTTTATCTCAACTTAATTTTAATTCTTGTCAATTGAAACAACATTTTGTATAGTAACTATGTATATATTCATATAAGTTATGTATATGTGTTTATGTAGTTTTTTTTTAATATCAAAGTTTAGAGAAATCTCTCTCTGGTAGGATAATACAGGAAGCTCAGATTTCAATTCAAATGTAGTAGGGTGGAACAAAGTCTCTTAATAGAGTATTTAAAAAGACTCTTTATTATTCTCTAGGAATGGTGATTAACAGAAGAACGACGATGAGCTCTACTAGTAAACTTAACATATATGTGCTTGAGTTAGTATTCTTCTAAATTTTTCTTGTAAGCATAGCATACAATGATGTAATCTTAGTTAGTATGCTTCTCAATAGTTTGAATATATATAAGTTTATAAATATTTAATGCCTCACTATTTAAGATGATTTCCTCTTAATTTCTCTTTTAAAAGAATATGTATAAGGTGAACAATATGTGAGGGATATGTTCTTTTATTGATATTGTGTATTAATTATAGGGGTAGTTCGAAATGAATTAATATCTTGCTTTTATATTTAAGTAAATTGTCGTGAAAGAGAATTAGTTAATTAAGTGAATAAATTAGATTAAGTTAAAAGACAATGTTAATTTTATTTTAAGTTATGTTATTTTGAGGGGAAATTAACTTATCTATATTCCGTTAATTGAAGAAGTTGATTTACATCTCAGCTAGATAAATAATCTAGTAAATAAGGAATGTAATAGATATCAAGATAATGGGAAGTTTTTTAAAAAAGGGGTTATTATATATAGAGAATCGAAGGGACTATTTAGATAATGAATTAGATAATAAAAAGATTTATTTGTATATGTATTTAGACAATTAAAATGATTTGTGCTAGGTTGTCTTTAGGCTAATTGTAAATGAAATTAGTGAATTTGTAAATTAAAATTAAATAAAAGAGTTCTATTTTTTTCTTTTAGAAAATTTGAATAAATGTTTTGGATATTTTAATCATTTTAGATAAGGGAATTGAGTAGGTAACTAAGTGAATTGAATTTTTTTGTTTATATAGATAGTTGAATGAATGTAGATTTGATAAACGATTTCGATTAATTCTATTTAGATAAATGAAGGGCCTATGTAAATGGATGAAATTAGATGATCTTTTGAATGTCGATTTCCCTTGTATTTACTTAATAGTTGATTTGTAAGTTCTCCTTGTGGATAGTTATTTAGAATACTTGTGATTGTTATCATGATTGATTTGATTGTTTGAGTGGGTTGATTTTTTAATTGAGATTGTGAATCGGCTGATTGTTTGTTGTCATGGTGGTGATTTTATGTGAGTTGTTTATTAGCCAAATTATAAGTTTGATCGGGTTATTATGGGTTGGGTATGTTTTTAGGAGAAAATTAAGGTCTCCCTTAGATGCCCAGTTGGTCATTTTTACGATGGATTATTGTGGTTGAATTTTGATATTGATTTTGAGACCGTATCATTATTGCTGACTTGGGGAAAACCATTGTGTTATGAATTGTTAGTCTTCCAAAGGTTAGAGGGGGGATATGGTATTTACTTGCAAGAGTTGGTATGGAGGTCGGGGATCCGGTGAGGCTGCTTGGGTAACCCGGGATGGGGGCCGACAACCTGGGAGGATCCACATTGGGTAACCCTTATCAATCCTTGAGTGTTTACATGAGTTTTATATTGTTTCACCTGAAAGTGGGTGGTTCCATGATTTTGTCATTTTGATAATGGTTGATCTATATACTTGGATTATGTTTATGCGGGTTTGATCCTTGCACTGTGGAAATGGTTTTATAATGGAGATCTTGTGCGAGGTGGTGCATGCCTCGTTTTAGGTGCATTTTTATATGGTTTTGCTAGTTTGTGCAAGTTGACGTACCCAATTGGTGACTGTGAGTTTCTTGTTGCTAGTAGGGGGAGTGGCTCTCAATGGGGGCCAACACACAAAGTGGTGTACGGGTAACTCATTGAGAGTTTCCTTAATCAGTGATAACCTAATAATTAATTAGGGGGTTTGGGTAGTATCTCACATTAATCTAGATAAGTTAGCCTCACTCATGGCTCAAGTGCTCGCTTAGGCTTGAGATGAGTGGGAAGGCCTGGAATGACAAAGATCAGTTGCCTTGTCCTCTTGAAAGGTATGTTGATCCCACATGAGTGAGAATGGGGGTCAGGCATCGGTTGAGTTTTCCTAGGTTTAACCAAGTACGGGGTTGGTAACCTATGAAGATCCATAATGGGTAACCCATGTTGAGATTATGTGATGACACTTAACCCTTTAGCAACCTTGCATATTTTTTGTTTCCCCCTCGTTGTTCTTGTACCTCTTGAAGCAGATGTTTCTTGTGTTTGTTGTTGCTCTTGTCGTGGAGTCTTGTTAGCTATTGTTCACTGGACTATTTTAGTTGTGGGACGTTCTTCTCATCCCCTAGCATGGGGGTGGGCCTTAGGGTCCACATGGTCGGGTGGAATGTGCTATGCACCCCATTGGGTCCCCAGCCAAAGATCGAGATGCACAGAGATGTACCATTTGCAATGACTCCAAAGTTGTACTAGAGTTGGATCCAATCTTGATGCTTTGAATTCATATTATATTTCAGTTGTATTATTCCATGTTATTGTACTATTCTCGTTCATGTTGGGAAGTACTATTGTATTGATGTAATTCTTGAAATGATGTATCTTCTTTTATAAATGTAATGTATATTGATCCTTGTATTACTATGTGGTTATTGCTTCACAAAATGTGATCCTTAATGGTGTTGTATCTGTGGAAATATTTATAATTAAATTCATAAGTGTGAAGGATGTAATGTAATGTAACCTAGTTGTGGTTAGATAATCATCGTTATGGATTTGGGGATGAAGTTAGAGTATTCAAATGTAATGTAGTCATGTTACCCCAAAGGATTAGATGAGTTATTTGTATGTATGATTTAATACTAGTGATATATGTTAATGTACATGTGTTGTTTGTTTACTTTTTAAAAAAAAATGTGTCATAAATGTTAGATGTTTTAGTGCCCTTTGGGGTTGTGTGGTAGGGCTTTATAATACTGAAGAGAATTTCCACCAAGAAAGTGTTCAAAATTTGGGTATATTTGTGAGGAAGGCAAGGGAAATCCCTAAGTAAAACCATATGCTAAGATAAAAGGGGTAGGCCTGAAAGGCCTAAAGAAATCATGAATCCAATTCCAAGCTTCTTGAGTTTGCGGACAAAACCAGAAGAGATACTTGAGAGACTCAATTCAATAGTAAAATTGACAATTAGGATTGAGAATTCTCATATGAGTAAGACAAGACCCTAAAGGAAGGCCTTGACACAATAAACACCATGCAAAGTGAGCCAATTTAGGTTCCAATACTGTAGACCAAACACCTTGGAATTGTTTTTTCCTTATCTCATGAGAGGATTGTAGCTACTAGTGAGAATTAAGATGATCCACCATATGCAAATGTGGAGACAACCAAGAATATCATTTAGAGGGTTTTTAACTCCAAAAGGGAGTATCAAGAAACCACTTCCAATCTTTCCATAATTAAAAATCTTGTACTTCAATATAAAAGCATGCTAAGGAAGAAGGTTATTAGTGGTTGGGTGAATGAAATATGGTAAATTTCTTGCTCCTCTTTTGAAAATTTTCAATAGTTATCTATATTACCATTTAACAAATAGTGTTACACATTCACAAAAAAAAGGTGGATGAAAATAGTCACACCCCTAATGTCTAGATAGGGCATCAACCCAAAGCATAAAATCATAAAATAAAGCTGCTAAGTGATGAGAGTAGTAGGAAAGGGGGGAGGAGGATCCTAGCCATCTAGCTTACCCAATACATCAATGGGGATTGGAGTGTCCATGAGAGGATCCCACCCATTAGTATTTTTCCCCTTATTATTATTTTATTTTTCATTTGTATGACTAGGTGAGATAGCAAGATCCAATTGAGGGAATTTGTTAAAATCAAACCAATTAGTAGCACCTCTTGTTGGCCACCTAGAAGCTCCTCTTGTAGGCAATGGAAAGGTGGAGTGTCAAGAAGTAGTTTGTGACTAGCCTTGTTGACCATAGTCCCTTCTCATAGTAGGGTACAAGCCTATGAGTGATTTATACAGTTTCCTCAAGTGGAGAAGCTACATCCATAGTGGCACCCAGAAGGATGAGAACAACCTCAAGAGGAAGACAAACACAAAGTAACTCTATCAACATCACATGGGGAAATACCTTAGTGATCAAGTAGTACCTGCAAGTAAGTCACCTCAAGTGAAACTTTACTAGATTGCACTTGAATCTATAGTAAAACATTAGAATAAATCATAGCTTTAGCATAAAGTAAAACATGACAATTCATATAACAATTTTTAAAAATAGTAGAATTTCTATCTTTCCATATGATAAATAGAATCTCCACCTTGAAAGCATGTCAAGTATGCATGAATTTGTGGGAGATGTGAGATCAGTCCCCTACAAGAACCATATGCCATGAAAAAAGGTTTTAGTCTGAATGGCTTAAAAAATTCATGTACCGAGGTCCAAACATTCTAAGCTCTAGGACAAATCTAGAAAAGGTGTTTGAGAGTCTCCTATTGTCCACAAAAGGGACACTTGGGGTCAGAGATTCCAAAATGACAAAACCTAGAGCCAATGGGGAGGCCTTGAAAAAGAAGACATGGGGGAAAAGCGAGCCAATTTTGGTTCTAGAACTACCATCCAAATGGTGTGAAATATGTGTTTCCAAATAAAAACAATGATTGTAAATGCCACCATTGATTCAAGGTGGGTACCATGGAAAAATAAGAGAGAGCTTGTGATATCCTTGTCCTTTATATTTAGATGAAAATGCATTTGGTGGATGACATAACTAAAGTGTTAGTGTCTGAGTTGAAACCTCTTAGATTTCTTCTTGATATTCCTACCAACCCTAGGTTTGTTGCTTTATAGTTTATTTTTATATTTAGTTTATCTATTTTTAGTATTTTGTTTTTTTCATTTCTTGCTCATTTTTTATATGGGATAAATGTAGTTTGATTAGGGAAATGTACACTTAGATAAGGTTGAGCATATTTCTTTGTTATCAATGAAATCAATGTTAATGGAGGCAACTCTCTAATATGTTAATTCAAGAAGGAAAATGGCAACTCCATAGAGTACCTAAATATATTTGTACCATGCATACATCTTAAAAAAAGTTAAGTGATTGAATTTATAAAATCATTTGTCACCTTTTAGGTAGGACCCATGTATCTTCATCCATAATTGAGACAAAGTGCATGAAATCCAAGGAAAAGGACTAATCCACACCATCTGCTTTCAACACACCGTCACAACTTTTAAGAACTCCAACCCCCACTTTGGAACTTTGCCTTCTTACAAGCAACCTCATCAATGCCCACTATATTAATAATAAACAATATCCATGATCTATTATAATTTAGAAGAATGACTAACCAAGGGCTTAGATCTGGGTGAAACCCCAAACCAACCACAATATTAGCCACAATTTTCTTTAAACCCCCACACCAAACTCAACGGACGTAATCCTCTCTTCGCCCAAGTCTAACATGACCACTACAAACATGGATGCAAGATCTGAATTAACCCCATGTGTATGAGTAGAAGCCATTAAAATATGTGTTACAGCACGTCTAGTTGTTACTGTTTTACTTTACCTTCACAGGTAAATAAGATGGTCAATGCAATCATGAGATTGATATGCTTGCTAAAAGAATGGAATATTGGAATATGTATTATGTGAAAGTATTGATAAATGCTTAATATATCTTTGAAGAGTAAATATGTTTACATTTATTGCTTTATGAATATACTTAAGTTATGATGCATATGGATTTATTGTGAACGTTTAACTACCATTGCAAGTGTGTTGAGCTGGTTATAGGGACAGGTTCATTCCTCCAAGTGGAGGGGAAGTATCACTCAGGAGAAGATCTTGGTCGGGTAACTAGTATCATAACCTATCTGAGCTTACACACACACTCACAATAGAATGATTGAGTTTAGTCAATGTGTTGGGAATTGGTAAGTCATCCTTAGTTTAATGTGTCTACATTAGTAAGGGTCTTGATTACTATTGAATGCATGCTTAGGTGATATTTATTTGTTTGAGCTTGTGAGATCTTCCCTATATTGATATGCTTGTATCAATAAGGTGAGCACATGTGGAATGGATGTATTGTATATATTCATCACACGTATATCTCCTATCAATAAGATAGTAAATATGTATGTGCTTAATTGTACAATCGAATGTATACATATATATATATATACATAAAAACATGTGTATGTATGTATACATGAGCATAGAGGAATATGTATATATTTACAATATTCCTCTATGCTCATATATATATGTATATATCAACGTAATCATTTGATTATGGAATGGATTATTACTTTATTGTTTGAATGATATGTATATATATGTATATATACATATAAACACATGAGCATTAATGCTTATTAGAGGGTGTGTGTATATATATATATATTAGCATACACACACATATGTGATGAAACGTTATCATTAATTATCGACATATATATACATATACATACATACATACATACATACATACATACATATATATATGTGTGTGCGCGTGTGTGTGTGTGTGATAGGTTGAATCTATGTGCTAAAATACAAGCAGCAAACAAGAGAATGCAAAATAACACTAAAAACTACCTACACCTCAAGATTAGCCTAGTTGGATTTAACATAAAATAAAGACAACAAATAGAACCTTTTACCTTGTGTAGAATTAATCATTTGGTTGGCCCTTCGATCTTTGGTGTTGTATTCTCCTTGGATGGCACAAGATGAAAGCTAGATGGTGATATGATAATGGATGAAAGTGGATGCAAGTGTGAAAAATGGATAAGTTTGGCTTGTAGAAAATATTTGCAAAAGTTTGGCTACAATGCATGATCTCTCCACAAATGAGAGAAAAGAAGGGGTTTTTATAGAGATTTTGGAAATCTCTAGGGAAATGGACAATCAAGATTGAGCCATCAAGATCAAGATGTAGGGCTAAGGTGAGTTGAGAACTCACAAGCCCTCACATCTTGACATGTGGCATGTGAAGTGGCTCAAAAAGGTGGAGTGGTAGTACATGACATGGATGGGGTACATAGTACCTTGGGATTGGGACAATATCTCCTCATAAAGGAGGTACTTGTCCCCATGTGGGTGAAAGGACATGTGAAAAATTAAAAATTCCTCAAATATCCTCATGGGGATGACAAAAGGAATTTAAATTTCATTTAAATGCATTGGGGGATTAAATGTGAATTAAAAATTCACATAGGGAATGGAGTGCCTTCTCCAAAAGGAGAACATTTAATAGGGTTGACTCAATTAAGTGATTAAGGTTGTGCAAGTATTTAATTAGACTAATTAATGACATATTACAAGAGGGTTAGATTTCACATGTGACTTGATGTGACAAGTCAAAGATCACATGGGGAAGAGTAAAAGGAATTTAATATTCCTTGGAAGGATAAAAGGAATTAAAAATTCTTTGAGAGGTTGATTAGGCTAGTTAGTAAATAATTAAAGGAGGGTTAGGTGGATAAGAGAGATTAGAGGCCAACTTGCAAAAGTTGGAGGATGTGACACATCCTAATCAAGAATTAGACATGTGCACACCCTTAATGATGAGATTAGAAGATGGATTAGGATTAGATAAAAATGATGGAGGATGTGACATATGAGGAATTAATTCATTTGATGAAAAGGAGGATTAAATAGATAAAGTATTTATTTATTAATTAAATACCTTAGGGATTTAGTAGAATTAAGGATATTAATTAAATAATAGCGATATTACTTAATTAATGCAAATAAGGGGATGCTTAGACGAAAGGGGATAAATTTGGATAAATTAAGTGTCCAAATTTAGGTGTCTACATTATGTATATATATGTACATATATAAATATATTTATATATCTATATAGTGAATTAGAGAGTGAATGATATATATATATATATTTGGAGGCCGATTAATATATATAATCATGATCAATATTATCAAGAGCTTTGAATAGTTCAGATTTATAAACTAAACATCAAGGCGCAAAGCTTATAGTTTAAAAAGTTGAAACATTGAACCATGACAATGCCTATTTATATAGGAAAAACTTTATAAGAGAAAAAGACTTATGTAAAAGCCACACGCTACCTTTGGAAATAGCAAAAAGGAATTCCAAATTTGGTGATCAAATGAAGAACCTGACGCTTGAATTCTTATATGGACTTAGTCAAAATAATGAAGGTCGATCTTATGAGAATGTAGTGCTATATTTGACAGTGCATTGCTCTTATAATGGAACACATCTTTCAAAGGATCATTGGCATTATAATTTGCAACCATTAAGTTGATTTGGAGATTGAGACTTGGTTGACACCTTGTGTTGGAATATCTTTGACTTAGTAAACTGAAAAATGCCTTATCATGAAGTAAATATCAACAACAAATAAATGCATGAAAGGATAAGCTACAACAGTTCGATGAACTACTCAAACTAATTTATGAGATAAAGTGACTCACCATGGACTTAGTCAACTATTTGCAAGTGTTGTATTTTACCATGTGCTATTTTGAAATGGTCTTATGTTGTTGTCAATATTTGAGGGTGATTTGTAGCTTTATTTTGCTAAGTACACTCTCAAATTGCTACCACCTTTTTGATAAGTTAAGTGAGTCGAATAAGGTGGAGTTTGTTGTCAATACTCATGCTTTTTTCTGTAGGATGAGAAGTCTTTGACCTACTATATAAATAATGAGGTTGAGCTCTCATTTGGGACAGCCTTTTCTACACATTTCATAAGCATTCTTATGCATTGTATTTGCAATTCCATACGCACTTCTTATCGACAGCATCCTATTATAATTTGAGAGAGAGCTTTAAGTAATTGTGAGAGTATTTTATCATATTGAGAGAAGAAGATTATCAAAAATGTGAGATATAGGTTATTTTTGGCATTGCTTGAGAGATAAATGCTAAGCTAGTTCTTGCAAAGTTGAGTTGCAGCCCAGTTGATTGGATAAGCATATACAGGCATGAGGATAATCTTCCTTTAATTGTATTAGCTTATGAAAGATTGATTTCTCGAGTGCTTTCATTGGTTTATTATGATTACTTGCATTTTTGAAAGATAACATTTGATTTAAAAGGTACATTAGAGTTGTTTATGTTGTTTGTGAAGTGTTTGTAATTACTCCATGATATAGGAGGATTTGTTTTTCATAAGTATTAATATTATACTAGATATGATTAAACAATGGTAGCTTAAGAGTTACTAATAGTTAAGTTATTTGATTATACTATATAGTTAGTGTGTTACTTTGGGGATAAGTACTTGAATACTCATTGATACTATAGGTTGGGAATAACTTCTAGTGCAAGTTGTACACTCAATTTTGATTGGAATATATAGGGTTAGAGTAACCTATATAATTTGGATAGTCATCGGATGATGACTTTATCCTAAGATTATGGCATTTTAAGGTTGAGACTCACCTTTGTGATTAAGTAAATCACTTGAGCTTATGAGATACTGTGTATAGGGACATAGGTGGGTTTTCCTATTGAGTTAGTGTTGCTACATGATTAGTTACATTACAATCTTAATACAAAGTTAGAGTATTGACATGAGTAGACTCTTTGTTTACCCTTTTTATTAATGGGTTACACTCTCAAATGGAAGCACCTATTGCTATTATTATTCTTCGATTGAGGTCAATCACTGATGTGGCTATTCTCTTGGTGAGGTCCACACATTAATGTGTTATATTGCTAATTGGAATCAATTATTTATGAGTAATTAATCTATGAATGGAAGAAGCTTATATAGCTATACTCTAGATTATAAAGTTATACTTGGGACTATATTGTCTTTTTGAAGTGAATTGCTTGTCTATGTAAAGTTAATTTGTAGACTAGGAAGCTATTAAGTTATACCTAGGATGGGAATATCCATTGAAGGGGTAACTAGTACTTAGGTTTAATTATTAGAGATACCATATCATCTTGGGAAAAGGGGAATAGGTTATTTTTGAGGTTAGGGATTACCTAAGGAAGGAAATTACCTAAGCATAGTATATGAACGGTCAAGATCCAAACCGAGCTATAGAAGTGTATGTGATTAGAATGACCTTCACTCGAAGTACTAAGTGAGAACACTTTGGCCAAAGTAGTGTAAGTTTCCATTGATTACACTGTCAATTCACCATGATCCATTTGTATGTATGTTAGTCCTATATTGTGTGTTTACAAGTTCTAGTCATGGAGGACACAACACTAAGCTCAGATAGGCTATTTTTATGAGGTTTACCAACCAATCTCTTCGTTGAAGGGTAGGGTCATCTTGTCATATGTGACAGATGTGTGGGGGACCGCATTTGAGTCTGTGGTTGGCATATAAGCACTTGAGTGATGCTTCTCCTCATTAGTTGGCAGCCAAAGTTTGCAGATTTTTGCACCAGTATCGGGGAAAAATGGAGTGTTTGCACCAGTGAGCAAGGATATTCGGAATGTATGTGCTAGTGCGGCAACATCAGGATCAGTTTGTATATATATTTCTAGATGAAGCTTAGAGGAGCTATGTATGTAGATCATGCACCCATTTTATATGCAAGGATGTAATCATGAAAGATTGACTTGAGCTCATTCAATATGACATCTATGTGTTGGAAATATTTGAGAAATTACAATGGAATGCAATTGAAGTTTGGAAATAGTGTTATTTCAATTATTCATGTAATTTACATTATACAAATAATTTTTTTTTATTGCTATGTTATGACATCGTGGAAATTATTCACTTAAGGTGAAAAAATTGGAAATTTTACTGAGTAGAACATCGAGGTTGTTACATGTGGTATATGAGCTACCAGGCTTAGCTCTAGAACCTATGAGCTCATTACACAAATAATGTGTAAACCTTATTGGAAGATAATGGATAAAAAGCTCTTATGCCAAGATGGCAAGAGAAAAAAACAATAGGAAGATAAGATTCTTGGAAACTTGTTTAATTTTGGGACTAGATAAGAGTCGTCCTTGGAGTGGAAACTCCTAAACCAACTTATTATTATATTCCCTAGGATTGTAGAAGATTATACAATTGGGTTATGTAGGAAGGTTAGGAAGTTTAACCAATAAGTTCCTTCATCCTACTAGATATCTAAGTGACTCTAATGGGATGGGAAGAAATGAGATAACCCCTTTATTAGTAGCAACTTATAGTTGTAAAGAGTCAAGAATTATTGATCTAGTAAGTATACTACGAATCTATGAGTATGCATTATTGGCATAAATTGGAAACTTCAAACAAAGTAGATAGTCAATAGAGGAGGTATCCAAGAGCTTGGAGAACTCTTGACTTGAATCTAATTTATGTGCAAGGCTAGGAACTTGTAAGAAAGGAGATAGTACCTTAGGAATAAGGGAAAAGACCTAAATGGTCAGAAAAGAGTAATCAACGAAGTGGATGTGATTCCACCAACCAAAAATTGATGAGATCAATTTGGAGTTTTGATTAAGATGAGAAAATGAAACCAACAACATGAGAGTGCTTAAGATTATGAATTCACCAAGAATTGAGACAAAGTCACTTGAAAAGGTGATTGTAGGAAAGAAACTTTAAAAGATAAATAAGGTTTGGTTTGACAAATGTTTTGGATAGTACATAGATTGGTTGTAGTATAAGTAGAACTCACCAACGTGTCAACATAAACCTACATTTAGAGGTTCCAAAAGAAATGGAATACAATATGGCACTGTGTCAAATCAATAGAAGTTGTAAGGAAACAACGCTCTAAGTTGAAAGGTGCATCAACCAAAGAGGCTTTGTGGGTATGGATATTCCTCCACAAAAAAAGATATTGGAAAGAGAATGAGAATATTAGTGTGCCTCTTAACTTGTAAAGTTGCTGATTATTCATTAGATCTCTTAGTTGACAATCCAAAACGTTAAATCTATGGGATTAGAGAACAATGGTGAATCTAACTTTGGGAATAAGTAGGTCAAGGTATGTCATGAAGGTGAGAAATAGGCAATAGAAAGCCAATAACAAGGAATGATAAATTATTTTGAGAAATCAAATGACTGCTAGGAGTTCAACTTTGAGTTGATCAAATGTTGTGGAAACACAAAGGGGGAAGGAAGAGAGTGGATTGACTTAGATAAAATACCCCACCCAAAGGAAATAAAAAATTAATCATGAATATATTTTTGATTTGGAAGAACTTTTGACTTCTTCATAAGTCATGATGTCAATTAAGTCATGTACTTCACAACCACAAGGATAAGGTATTGGAATTTTTGGAGAAAATTGGTGGAAAGGTCAAGGATTGTGACCTATTATCATACCATACCTTATATATATGATTGATTAAAAGATCAAATGATATAATCATTGATGCCTTAGAAAAAGATAGGCAGATTACTTGATCATGAAAGGGAAGATCATTGCCAAAGAATAGGTAAGGAGATATCTAAATTACTCGTGATTTGGAGTTATTGAGAAACAATCATTATTGGTAGTTAGGTATGCAACTAAATTCGATACCTTCTAGGAACCAACATGATTGAACAATGATTAATACTAAAAAAATAGTACCAATTCTTATCAAGAAAATTAGATTGAGTTAAAAGATGGATTACATCTTTGGAAATAATCCAAGGACAGAAGAAATCCAAGTTATGGATATCCTAAGATGAAGTATATTTATGTCCACAATACTCCTAACCATTATTACTTAGGAAGTAAATGTGGAATGAGACCATAAAATAGGTTTTCAATTAGTCAAATAATAGACTATTATTGGATATAAAAGAACCTATGTTTCCCAAAATTTTGGAAGATTTAGGAATGGAATGAGGAAATTGATGCCAAAGGTAGGACATTGGGGTGACAAAGTTATTTTTCAAATGAGGAACCACTATAACCTGGAAAATATGGAGTGAGATGTTGTTGAGTATATAGCAAGTTATAGTCCAATGTGCCAAGAAATGAAGACTATATGTCATCATCGATAGGACATGTGTGCTCTCTTGAGATTCCAAAGGGGGAGTGGTAGAACACAAGATAGTTTAACTTGTCTATGTCAGTAGAACTGACATAATATTATGATGGATAGACTCACCAAGGTAACCAACGCTAGTTGGAAACTTGACTTATAGGATTTCGGTCCTAAATAATATATTGTGAGAAGTAGTTGCTTAATATTCCTAAGAAGGTTGTCTTAGTTGTTAACGAGAAACTAATGATGAGGTTATGTGAACCGTGATCATCTTGCAAGACATTCAAATAAATGAATGTGCAATGTATTATTGTAGTCGAACAAGAAAAAGTGTTAAACCAAATCTTGAATGATTTGTTGAATACTTATAAACTTCTAACATTGAGGTTTGATCCATTGTGCATGGAAAGAAAGGTTGGAAACTATACTAATTTGAAATAGGCTAAGAAATAAGGTTAACCTTAGACTTGATAGATTGTAAAAAAATGAGTAATAGATCAAAGATATTGATGCAACTTTGTCGATACCAAGCTTGAAGTATGAAGCGGTATTGAAATTTGGCAAGTGTCCAAGAGCAATGTTATGCTCAAGATGGAAAAATAGTCAAGAACATACTTTTATGTTTAAGGGAAATGGATGTGTACATGATGGGAGATCTCAACTTCTGAGTTGTCCAAGGTGTAAATACCAAAGAAAAGCAAGGGACCCACGGTGTAGTGTACAATGCACCAACATTCCTTATCTATTTGGATTACACTAAGGATAAACTCATTAGCCAATGAGAACATGTTCGCCAATCACTAGGTCATAGGTCTTTTATGGTATACAGATATTGTAGTACATATGAGGTATTGTAATACCCATGCATAAGCTCTATGAGAGAGTAAGTATGTGTGAGGCATACCAAGTTTTTCCCTATGGGTCAACAAGGACACTCAATGCAAGGTCCACAAAGGACAAGATTACAAGGAGTGGTGATGTTACGAGGGAGGATTATTTAATAAATCTTACATGATTTGGAAAGGGTAAGTAAAACCTTTATTTTACTTTATCTAAATGTTAAAGTGTTCTAAATCATTAGGGACGATGATTCACAAGGGGTGAAGTATGTTACACCCTGTTTAGTTGTTACTTTCTTACTTTTACCTTCACAGGTAAATAAGATGGTAAATACAATCATGAGATTGATATACTTGCTAAAAGAATGGAATATTGGAATAGGTATTATGTGAAAGCATTGATAAATGCTTAATACAACTTTAAAGAGTAAATATGTTTACATTTATTGCTTTATGAATATACTTAAGTTATGATGTATATGGATTTATTGTAAACGTCTAAATACCATTGCAAGTGTGTTGAGTTGGTTGTAGGGATAGGTTCATTCCTCTAGGCGAAGGGGAAGTATCACTCAAGAGAAGATCTTGGTCTGCTAACCAATAAAGTAACCTATCTAAGCTTACACACACACTCACAATAGAATGATTGAATCTAGTCATTGTGTTGGGAATTGGTAAGTCATCCTTAGTGTAATGTGTTTGCATTAGTAAGGGTCTTGATTACTATTGAATTCATGCTTAGGTGATATTTATCTGTTTGAGCTTGTGAGTTCTTCCCTATATTGCTATGCTTGTATTGATAAGGTGAGCACACATGGAATGGATGTATTATATATATTCATCACACATATATCTCCTATCAATAAGATAGTAAATATGTGTGTGCTTAATTGTACAATTGAATGTATACATACATACATACATATACATATACATATATATATATATATATATATATAAGATATATACATAAATACATGTATACGTATGTATACATGATCATAGAGGAATATGTATGTATATATATCTATATCGCTTAGATGTAAACATTTGATTATGGAATGGATTATTACTTTATTGCTTGAACGATATGTATATATATGTTTGGATATATATGTATATATACATATACACACATGAGAATTAATGCTTATTAGAGGGTGTGTGTGTCTATATATATTATTAATATTATGTGACTATTGACTTGTTTGTATTCATTTGTATATTGAGTATATATTTATTTGATTAACAAGTGTTATATATATATATATATATTACACACACACACACACACACATATATATATATAAATGTGATGAAATGTTATCGTTAACTATCAACATATATATATATATATATATATATATATATATATATATATATATATATATGTAGATATATAAATATATATTTATATATCTATATAGTGAATTGGAGATTGAATGATATATATTTTGGAGGCCGATTAATATATATAATCATGATCGATATTATCAAGAGCTTTGAATAGTTCAAATTTATAAACTAAATATCAAGGCGTAATAAATCTTACAGTTTAAAAAGCTGAAACATTGAACCATGATAACGCCTATTTATATAAGCAAAACTTTATAAGAGAAAAAGTCTTATGTAAAAGCCACACATTGCCTTTGGAAATAGTAGAAAGGCATTTCAAAGTTGGTGATCAAATGAAGAACCCAACACTTGAAGTATTATATGGACTTAATCAAAATAATGAAGGTCGATCTTATGAGAACGTAGCGATATATTTGATAGTGCATTGCTCTTATAATGGAACACATCTTTCAAAGGATCATTGGAAATATAATTCGCAACCATTAAGTCAATTTGGAGATTGAGACTTGGTTGACACCTTGTGTTGGAATATATTTGACTTAGTAAACAACAAAATTCCTTATTATGAAGTAAATATCAACAACAAATAAATGCATGAAAGGATAAGCTACAACAAGTCGATGAACTAGTCAAATTGATTTATGAGATAAAGCAACACACCATGGAGTTAGTCGACTATTTGCAAGTAATGTATTTTACCATGTGCTATTTTGAAATAGTCTTATGCTATTGTCAATATTTGAGGGTGATTTGTAGCTTTATTTTGCTGACTACGCTCTCAACTTGCTGCCACCTTTTTGATAAGTTAAGTGAGTCAACTAAGGTGGAGTTTGATGTCAATACTCGTGCCTTTTTTGTAGGATGAGAAGTCTCCAACCTGCTATATAAATAGTGAGGTTGATCTCTCATTTGGGATGACCTTTGCTACACATTCCATAAGCATTCTTATGCATTCTATTTTCAATTCCATGTGCACTTCTTATCTACATCATCTTGATATAATTTGAGAGAGAGCTTTAGTAATTGTGAGAGTATTTCATCATATTGAGAGAAGAATACTATCAACATTGTGAGATAGAGGTTATTTGTGGCATTGCTTGAGAGATCAATGCTAAGCTAGTTGCTATCTTGCGAAGTTGAGTTATAGCCCAGTCGATTGGATAAGCATATGCAGGCATGAGTATATTCTTCTTTTAATTGTCTTAGCTTATGAAAGATTATTTTCTCGAGTGCTTTCATTGGTTTATTATTATTACTTGCATTTGTAAAATATAGCATTTGCTTTAAAAGTTACATTGAATCTGTTTATGTTGTTTGTGAAGTGTTCGTAATTACTCTATGATAGGAGGATTTGCTTGTCACAAGTATTATTATTATACTAGATATGATTAAACAAGGGTAGCTTAAGAGTTACTCATAGCTAAGTTAGTGGGTTACTTCGGTGATAAGTAATTGAATACTAGTTGATACCTATAGGTTGGGAATAACTTACTCAGTCGGGTTGTACACTCAGTTTTGATTAGAATATATATGGCTAGGGTAACCTATATAATAGGGTTAGTTATTGGATGATGAATTTATCCTAAGATTAGGGTATTTTAAGGTTGAGACTCACCTTTGTGATTAATTAAATCACTTGAGCTTATGAGATTCTATGTTTATAGAGACATAGGTGGGTTTACCTATTGAGTTAGTGTTGCTACATGATTAGTTACATTACACAATACTGGTGCAGGGGCACCATGTCAATTTTGTAAATATGGTCATATGATAGATTTTGGTATGTTGAGTCTTAGTTGGTGTAATAAGGTCATAATAGAGCATTTCAAATGTTTTAAGTCACTTTGAGTTAGTTCTAGGTAAGGGTGTCAAGTTTTGTGGTTTGTTGCAAAAGTTGCATTACAACTTTGCAATTTTTGGCTTGGTTTGGGAAGTTGAAGGGTCATAAGTTCAAAAGATAGTTGTAGCCATTGGTCTGAGTTTGGAAAATATTTAAATATGTGTAAAAACCTTGAGGCATGGGTTGGAGAGTTGTTTGAGAAGTTTAAACAATAAGATTTCCCTATTTTTCTCTAAAAAATTATGTGTTCTCATTCAACTTTACTACTACAAGTTATTGTATCGTTCCGTACAAAGGAATATTATTCTAAAGGATCTTGAATTTTATGGAGGCATGAAGTAACTTCATTTTGGATTTGATTTGGTTGGATTTCATAGAGTTTGAAGAATTTTATTGACATTTTATTGAGGATGGGTTGAAAACCTTGTTTGGAGGGTTTTGAGAGTGCTTAAAATGCATTAATGACCCATTCCATTGATAGAATTCTTTGAAACATGGTGGAATGGGTGAATTTAGGTAGGTTTAGATGTTCATGTAGGTTTTAGGAACAAGGAGTAGGGTTTGATAAATTGTTGGTGCTACCCTAGTTGATAATTTCATGGGTTTGTGGTTAATTTAATGGCTAAAAGTGGGAGTTTGATTAAAATGCATTGATAAAGGATGGGAGATGGTTTGGAAAGAATGTGAAGACCCTAAAATGTGTGTTTGAGGTATTGGTAAGGTGAAATAAGGATTGCAGTTGGTAGTTTCAATAAACCCTCACATGTGCAAGCATAAATAGGCCTAAACAAGGGTTTTGTGATTTGGTGAGTTTGTAGGTGTTTATTTTGTCAAAAGTTATTGAATCAATCCATTTGTGACCTATGTTGAACATTGGAATTGAGTTTGGTGGATTGGGTGAAGGAATTTACAAAGTTGTTTTGTAAAAGTGACCTATTTGGGGCTCAAAGGCAACATAGCAACAATTTTTAAGAGGGTATGTTCTTAAACAACCCTACCTACAAATTGGATATGTAAAACTAGAGGATAAAGGGTATCTAAAATGATGAGTGGCTTGTGGGTTTTTAGTTTATTTTGAAAGTTGTCAGAAAACATTGTTTGGAATGTTATAAGGGAATAAGAGTGAATGGTGAGTTGGACATCAAGTTGGGGTTTTGGAGATTGAAAAATTATTCCAAGTAGTTTGAATTGTGATTGTTTGAAAAACTCCTCCCTGCTCTTCATCAAGTAGTATCAAAGCATAGGTTTTGATCTTTTGACGGAGAAAGGTTGCAATTTGAAGAAGGGAAAAGTTGTTTGAAAGGACAAGATGCCTCCTCAGGAAGTGGAGCCCTTGGTAGGGAAATAGGGTTGTTAAAAGAATCACAAGAAGTACTTTTAGCTAGATTTGCAACATTGGAGACAAAGCAAAGAAGAGGAAAGGCCACTGGAGAGGAATTTGACCAAGAGGAAGAGGAAGAGGGTTAGAATGAAGACCCTCCAAGAAGAGTCCAAGGTGATGATGAATTCGACCCTAATGAAAGAAGGATGGTGAAGATGTTGAAGGATGTCAAAGGAGATGCTTCTGATGAGAAAATAGATTAGCCAATGTATAGAGGAAAGTTGGACGCAAAAAAAGTACCAGATTGGATTGATGCAATGGACAATTACTTTGAGTACAAGGAGGTTGTGGATGATCAGAAGGTAAATTTTGCTAGGAATAAGTTGAAAGGCCCTACTCTAACCTGGTGGAACTATGTACAAGAGGAAAGAGTGAAAAAAGGAAAAACAAAAATTAGTTCATGGGATAGGATGGTGTCAAAGATCAAGAGCCAATTTTTTTCAGGTGATCATACAATACAAACATTTATGAAGCTGCAAACTTAAAGAAGAAGGAAAAGGATTTCATGGCTATACTAAAGAATTTCACAAGTTGAGCATTAGGGCTAGTCATTTTGAAGATGAAAATGAGAAAATAGAAAGGTATATGAATGGTTTGAGATTCCAAATTCAGGATGAATTGAGTCTTGCTACTCTTAGGATGGTTCAAGAATGTTTTTAGTTGCCTGCTAGGGAAAAAGAGAAGTTAAAAAGAAGGAAAGAAAGACAAGGGAGAGGCAGAGGAAGCACTAGTAGAGGAAGAGGTACAAGGAAGTCCTATGAAGACCAAGAAGATGCAAGTAAAACAAAAGACCAAGTTGTTGATCAAAGAGGTGGATTTATAGGCTTTAGAGGAAGATTTGGTGGACAAGGTAGAGGTTCAAGCACATTTTCAAGAAGATGTTATAATTGCAATTAGTTTTTTCATCAAGCATGGAAGTGTCCATATAAACAAGCTTCTACCTCAACCGGTGGTGATAAGAGAGTTCAATTGGTGCAAGAGGAAGATTGTGAGAGTGTTAACTCTCCTGATCAGCTTGTTGCTCCAGAAGTTGGAGAATCCTTCATGGTTAGAAGAACACTATACAAAGAATCAAAGGAGAAGGAGACACAAAAAAGGAAAACACTATTCAAGACAACCTACAAATGCAATGGAAAGGTATGCAAAGTTGTAATAGAGTCTGGAAGTACTAATAACATGGTGTCCATAGAAATGGTTGATAAACTTAAGTTGGAAAAGATACCTCATGAAACACCTTATAAAGTGTCTTGGTTGAATGAAAGTCAATATATTTTAGTGAATGAGCAAGCTTGGGTTGAATTTAATATTGGTGGATATAAGAACAAAATTCTTTGTGATGTGTTGCCTATGGATATATGTCATTTGTTGCTAGGAAGACCATGGCAATTTGATAGACATGCAATTTATGATGGTAGAAACAATACTTATGATATTGAAAAGGATGGAAACTCTTTCACTTTGAATCCATTACTATAAGATGATAAAGGACAAAGTAAGGCAGCTAAAGTGATAATGTTAGGGAGAAAGGAATTCATCATAGTAGAGAAAGAAGAAAACATGACACTTACAGCCACTTTCAAGCATGAGATGCTAAAACATCATATTTGAAGGATGATTCAATTTTGATGGGGAAAGATGATGAATTGGTGTCAAAACCTGATATGGAGAAGTTCAAGGATGAATTGATTTTGGGAATGCAAGATTGGTTGGAGAAGCATGTTGAGGGGATGATCAACAAGGTGTTTTGTTCATTGTTTTTCAAAGAGGACAATTTCCATTCAAAGTTTGGTAAATTTGAGGTTGGTAAGATTGATGTTAGTTCTTTCATATCAAAGGTCTGCAAATCTGACCAAGGAATAGTTGTAGTGCTACGCCCTTAATATTATTGTACATCGGGTTATGAATAGTTGGCTTGTGGCTATCTTAACTCTCTATTAAGTCATATTATCATTAGTATATTGTTATTTAGTTTTTTAGGTCGGCCTAAGTCTTATATAGGTGTGTCTAAGTCGGCCTAGGTGATATCCTTGGCATAAATAGGTATATATAGGAGGTTGTGAGTCTTATTTCATCATCAAGTTGTGAAGTGTGTTCTCATTAGAGATATTTGGAGGTTTTCCCCCTCGAAGTGGCTTGTTATTCTCAGTTATTATCAAGTATTTGCAGCATATTTCATATCATATTCTTCTATTGTGCAAGTTATTTCATAACAAGTGGTATCAGAGCATGATCTTGGCACCATAGAGGGAAGGTTTTTCTCAATTTTGGAGGCGATTTTGGGAAGAGCATATCTTTCAGAATTTGTCGAATTTTTTTCTGATTTTTAAAGGGTTTTTGAAGAACATATTGAAGAAGCTACAGTCCATATTTTAGAATAATTGGAGAAGAATTAAGCGAATTATTGCAGAATTAGGGTTTCTACACTATTTTTTTGGAATCTACATATCTCGCACATCTTGTTGAATTGGAGTCTAATTTTTATTGGGTTTTTGAAGATATACTAAAAGAGATTACAGTAAAAATTTGAGAGAATTTAAGTTTCATTTGTGTGATTTATTTCAACATTAGTGGTTTCCATCATGACGGGGCCTGCAACAAGGGGTAAAAAGAATGTTGTCACTCCGGGGAAGACTCCTGATAAGGATGGTGAAACAATCGAGGATATTACTCATAATGAAGAAATCAATAAGGTCAAGGAAGAAATTTCCTCAATTAACAATAAGGTCAAGGAAGAAATTTCCTCAATTAAGATGGATATGTGTGACCTACGAGGAGATATGTCGGACATGCGAAACATGTTAAGCACCTACATAGCAGAATCAAGAAAGGAGTTCTCAAGCGACCAAGGTGAGAATTCTAGGTCAGCCACTACTAACACAAGCTTTAGTACTCCTATTGGATCTAGGAATTTATTTCCCAAGGTGGATATGCGCAAGTTTGATGGTAAGGATCCTCTAACATGGATAAACCAAATGGAGAATTTTTTTGAAGTACACCAAATCCCAAATGGACAAAAGGTCACGATGGCTTCCTTATATTTAGAACCAGATCAATTCATTTGGTATCGTTGGCTTTGCACTCATCGAGGTAAAAAGGGGCTCACCGTCTCATGGTCAATTTTTACAGAGGAACTCCAAGCACAATATAGCAATAGCGTCACAGACAACTTCTTCAGCCAGCTAGCTAAACTTCAACAAATAGGATCAGTTAAGGATTATATTCAGCAATTCCAAAATCTATCCTTAAGGGTGGATTCAATTACGGAGGAAAACTTGAATGATTTATTCTTGGGTGGTCTCAAGGATCACATTCAACATGAGGTACGCATGTTTAGACCTAGTTCCATAAATGAGTCTTTTATCTTAGCACGCAGGGTAGAGGAGAAATATTTGATTCCTAAGAAGCAAGGGGCTAATGTGACAAGAGAGAAAGGATATTCAACACAACCTACTAAGTTGACTCCACAACAAATTGAGGAGAAAAGAGCAAAAGGCTTGTGTTTCAATTGTGATAGCAAATATAGTCGAGGACATAAATGTAGTGAAAAGAAATTGTTTTATATTGAAGGTCCCAATGAGGAAGAAGAGGAGGAACCCATACTAGAAGATGAAAGGGAGTCAAATGAGGAGTCACATGATTCTCAACCAATCATTTCTTGTCATGCACTCTCAGGTTTTAGTGCTCCACAAACTCTCAAGGTGGTGGGGTTCCTAAAAAGCAGAAGGTAACAGTGTTGATCGACTCGGTAGTACTCATAATTTCATCAACAAAAAGTTAGCTACTCGTCTAAATTGTTTCATATATCCAGCTCCAGAGTTTCAAGTTTTGATTGTAGATGGTGGTACAGTTAGTTGTTCAGGGAAGTGTCATAGCATTAAATTATCCATGGGAGATTATCAACTTGATACCCCAATGTATGCGATATCCATGGGTGCAGCAGATATTGTTTTGGGAGTACAATGGCTTACTACATTAGGAACAATTGAGATGAACTTCCAAGAACTATTCATGAGATTTCAATCAGAAGGAAGGCTAGTAGAGCTAAGGGGGTTGAAGGAAAAATCTCCACAAATGGTAAGCTCTCATCAAATGCAAAAGTTACTTAAGAAAGGAGTGGATGGATTTGTGGCCCAACTATGTTCATTAGAAGTCTCTCAATCTAATACTCCTACTCATCCAGATTTGCAAGCTATAATTGATGTCACTCAGTTGTTCTTGGAGATATGCCTAAAGGACTTCCTCCTAAGAGGGATCATGATCATGCCATACAATTAGTCGGGGAGCCAACCACCGAACATCAGGCCTTACAGGTATCCACACATACAAAAGAGTGAGATAGAAAAAATTGTTGAAGAGATGCTAGAGGCAGGAATCATTAGAGCATAGCCAAAGTGCTTACTCCTCAGGTGGTGATGGTACGTAAGAAGGATGATACTTGGCGCATGTGTCCAGATTATAGAGTGCTCAACATGTACACCATTAAAGATAAGTTTCCAATTCCAGTCATTGATGATTTGCTAGATGAATTAAATGGAGCTATGTTTTTTACCAAGTTAGATCTTAGATCTGGTTATCACCAAATTCGGATTAAGGAGGAGGATATTTGTAAGACAGCATTTTGGACTCATGAGGGTCATTATGAATTTTTGGTGATGCCATTTGGTCTTACCAATGCACCATCTACATTCCAAAGTTTGATGAATTCCATTTTTAAGAAGTTCTTGAGAAAGTTTGTATTAGTATTCTTTGATGATATATTGATTTACAGCAAGACTTGGGAAGAACATTTGCAACATGTGGACCAAGCATTACAAATACTTGAAGATCATAAACTCTATGCTAAGCCATCCAAGTGTGCTTTTGGTCTTACAGAGGTGGAGTATTTGGGACACATAGTTTCACATGAAGGAGTAAAGGTGGACCCTAACAAAATTAAGGCTATCATAGAATGGCCTATTCCAAAAACCATTAAGAAACTGAGAGGATTCTTGGGATTGACAGGGTACTATAGAAGATTTGTGAAGAATTATGGTAGTATAGCAGCACCTCTCACCACTCTATTGAAGAAGGATTCTTTTCATTGGAATGAGTCTGCCAATACAGCATTTGAGAGATTGAAGGAGGCTATGTGTTCAACTCCGGTACTTTCCACTCCTGACTTCACCAAGGAATTCATTGTGGAATGTGATGCTTCTGGAAATGGGATAGGAGCAGTGCTTATGCAAGAAGGTCAACCAATTGCTTTTGAGAGTCGTCAATTAAAAGGTAAGAATCTACTAAAACCTATTTATGAGAAGGAAATGCTAGCAATACTCCATGCAGTGAAACAATGGCGGCCTTATCTATTGGGTAGAAATTTCAAGGTTAAGACAGATCATGATAGCCTAAAATATTTTTTGGAACAAACGACTATCTTCTGAAGAGCAACAAAAATGGGTCACTAAGATGTTAGGATATGACTTTGAGATTGTATATAAGAAAGGGAAAAAAATATTGTCAGATGCAGCATCAAGGAAGGATGAGAAAGATGAAGCCTTATTGTGTGCCCTTTCAATATTACAAGCAAATTGGGTGGAGGAAGCCAAAGTAGAGTGGCAAAATGATGTTGTGACTAAGTAATCTCATCCAACAATTAAAAAGTGATCCTAGTAGTTCAGATAAGTTTTGTTGGAAGGGAGATACTCTTTGGTATAAAGAGCGTTTGTATCTCTGCAAGAATTCCAACCTTAAAATCAAGATTCTCACAGAGTTGCATGAGTCTCCAGTGGGTGGTCATTCGTCATTTAGGATTTTTGAAGACATATCATCGAGTCAAGCAAGATTTCTTTTGGGAAGGGCTAAAGGGTGATGTTCAAAAATTTGTGGCTGAATGTTTGGTGTGTCAAAGGCATAAAGGGGAGACAATTAAGGCACCAGGTCTCTTGCAACCCTTATCTATTCCTAGCCAGCGTTGGGAAGAGATATCCATGGACTTCATCACAGGGCTTCCCAAATCTAAAGGTCATAATGTCATCATGGTGGTGGTTGATAGGCTCACTAAATATGCACATTTCATTGCATTAGCACATCCTTTTACAACAAGTGTAGTGGCTAGAGCTTTTTGGAGAATATCCAAAAGCTACATGGTACACCTAAAGTTATTGTTAGTGATCGTGATCCTATCTTCACTAGTCACTTTTGGAAAGATTTATTCTCATGTTTGGGTACTCAATTGGCTCATAGCTCTTCATACCACCCTCAATCAGATGGGCAAACTGAGGTTGTTAATAAGTGTTTGGAAGGATATCTACGTTGTTTCACTTCAGAGAAAGCAGTCTCAGTGGGTAGATTGGCTACCACTTGCGGAATGGTGGTATAACACTTCTTTTCATAGCTCATCAAAAATGTCTCCATTTTTGCACTTTATGGATATCATCCTCCTTCCATCACATCATCAATTAAGGTGTCCCCAAAGAGTTGTTAGAAGACCACTTGCTTCATCAACAACAAGTACTTCAGGACTCAAGGAGAATTTAGCCATGGCACAAAATCGAATGAAACAGGCGGAGACCAACATCGTAGTGAAAGAAGTTTTGAAGTTGGGGATTGGGTCTTCTTGGGACTATGACCTTATAAGTAAATCTCACTAAAGCAGCAAAGAAAGAATAATAAGTTGTCACCAAAGTATTATGGTCCATACCAAATCATGCAGAAGATCGGTAGTGTTGCCTACAAGCTTGAGTTGCCACCTTCAACAAAGATACATCCAGTTTTTCATGTTTCTGTTTGAAGAAGGTAATTGGGCATAATATTCCCACTCAAACAACACTTCTGAGCTAGATGAAGAAGGGAGAATCATTTTGGAACCAGAGTGCATTCGTCAAACACGCACAAAGAAGCTGAGGAATAGAACTATCACTGAGTATCTCATCCAATGGAAGAATTTACCAGTTGAAGATGCCACATGGGAAGATGGGGAGTTCATTCAAAAGTTTCCAAACTTGATTAGCATTGAGGACAATGCTTCTTTGAAGAAGGGGGGCATGCTACGCCCTTAATATTATTGTACATCGGGTTATGAATAGTGGCTTGTGGCTATCTTAACTCTCTATTAAGTCATATTATCATTAGTATATTGTTATTTAGTTGTTTAGGTCGCCTAAGTCTTATATAGGTGTGTCTAAGTCGGCCTAGGTGATATCCTTGGCATAAATAGGTATATATAGGAGGTTGTGAGTCTTATTTCATCATCAAGTTGTGAAGTGTGTTCTCATTAGAGATATTTGGAGGTTTTCCCCCTCGAAGTGGCTTGTTATTCTCAGTTATTATCAAGTATTTGTAGCATATTTCATATCATATTCTTCTATTGTGCAAGTTATTTCATAACATGTAGGTACACCATAGCAAGTGGAAAAGGTGAAAGATAAAGGTAAATAGATGGAAGGTGAGTTACAAAGAAATGTGGCCAAATTTGAGTACACGAGGAGAGTAAAGAAAAAATTTCTTTTCAATGCACAAGGAGGTGTGGGAGCAGATAAAGAAACCACTTTGATAGCATTTTCAAGTGTAGCATAGATGAAGGATCACACATCAAGTGAAGAGCAACATTTCCAAGGAAAAAATTGGTCAAAAGCAAGAGACAATGCAAATTTTCAGTACCTAACTCATTGGAAAGGGTTACCAGGTGAAGGGAAATTTCGAGATCAAAGAAATGATGTGTTCAAGCATAATTTGGTGTTGCAGCATGGTACTCAAGGGACTTGAGTTATTTTTTTTGTCTGGTTGTATGGTGTAGGGGTACCATGTCAATTTTGTAAATATGGTCATATGATAGTTTTTAGTATGTTGAGTCTTATTTGGTGTAATAAGGTCATAATAGAGCATTTCAAATGTTTTAAGTCACTTTGAGTCAGTTCTAGGTAAGGGTGTCAAGTTTTGTGGTTTGTTGCAAAAGTTGCATTACAACTTTGCAATGTTTGGCTTGGTTAGGGAAGTTGAAGGTTCATAAGTTGAAAAGATAGTTGTAGCCATTGGTTTGAGGTTGGAAAAAAATTAAATATGCTTGTAAACCTCGAGGTAGGGGTTGGTGAGTTGTTTGAGAAGTTTAAACAATAATATTTCCCTATTTTTCTTATAAAATTATGTGTGTTTTCATTCAACTTTTTTGCTACAGGTTACTGTATGGTTTTGTACAAAGCAATATTGTTCTAAAGGCTCTTGAATTTGATGGAGGCATGAAGTAAATTCATCTTGGATTTGATTTGGTTGTATTTCATAGAATTTGAAGAATTTTATTGGCATTTTACTGAGGATGAGTTTGAAACCCGGTTTGGAGGGTTTTGAGAGTGCTTAAAATACATTAATGACCCATTCCATTAGTAGAATTGTTTTAAATGTGGTGGAATGGGTGCATTTAGGTAGGGTTATATTTTCATGTAGGTTTTAGGAGCAAGGAGTAGGGTTTTCTAACTTTTTGGTGCTACCCTAGTTGATAATTTCATGGGTTTGTGCTTAATTTGATGGGTAAGAGTGGGAGTTTATTTAAAATGCATTGATAAAGGATCGGAGATGGCTTGGAAAGCATGTGTAGACCCTACAAGATGTGTTTTAGGTATTGGTAAGGTGAAATGGGGATTGAAGATGGTAGTTTCAATAAACCCTCTCATGTGCAAGCATAAATAGGCCTAAACAAGGGTTTTGGGATTTGGTGAGTTTGTAGGCATTCCTTTTGTAAAAAGTTGTTGAATTTGTCCATTTGTGACCTGTGTTGAACATTGGAATTGAGTTTGGTGGATTGGGTGAAGGAATTCACCAAGTTATTCTGTAAATGTGACCTATATGGGGCTCAAGCGCAACACAAAAATAATTTTTAAGAGGATATGTTCTTAAATAACCCTACCTACAAATTGGATATATAAAAGTAGAGAATAAAGGGTATCTAAAATGATGAGTGGCTTGTGGGTTTTTAGTTTCATTTGAAAGTTGTCAAAAAAAACCTTTTGGAATGCTATAAGGGAATAAGAGTGAATGGTGAGTTGGACATCAAGTTGGGGTTTTGGAGATTGAAAAATTGTTCCAAGTAGTTTGAATTGTGATTTTTTAACAAACTCCTCCCTGCTCTGCATCGAGTGGTATCAAAGCATAGGTTTTGATCTTTTGAATGAGAAAGGTTGCAATTTGAAGAAGGGAAAAGTTGTAATTAGAAAGGACAAGATGCCTCCTAAAGGAAGTGGAGCCTTTCGTAGGGAAACAAGGTTGTTAAAGGAATCATAAGTAGCACATTTAACTAGATTTGCAGAATTGGAGACAAAGCAAAGAAGAGGAAAGGCTACTAAAGAGGAAAGTTGGATGCAAAAGTACTAGATTGAATTGATGCAATGAACAATTACTTTGATTACAATGAGGTCGTAGATGATCAGAAGGTAAAGTTTTCTAAGACTAAATTGAAAGGCCCTGCTCTAACCTGGTGGAACTATGTACAAGAGGAAAGAGTGAAAAAAGGAAAAACAAAAATCAATTCATGGGATAAGATGGTGTCAAAGATCAAGGGCCAATTTTTGCCAAGTGATCATACAATACAAACTTTCAAGAAGCTACAAAACTTAAAGTAGAAGGAAAAGTATTTCATGGCCTTTACTGAAGAATTTCAAAAGTTGAGCATTAGGGTTGGTCATGTTGAAGATGAAAATAAGAAAATAGTAAAGTATATGAATGGTTTGAGATTCCAAATTTAGGATGAATTGAGTCTTGCTACTCCTAGGACGGTTGAAGAATGTTTTTAGTTGGCTACTAGGGAAAAAGAGAAATTAAAAAGAAGGAAAGAAAGGGAAGGAAGAGGTAGAGGAAGCACTAGTAGAGGAAGAAGTACAAGGCAGTCCTATGAAGACCAAGAAGATGCAAGTAAAAATAAAGACCAATATGTTGATTAAAGAGGTGGATTTAGAGGCTTTAGAGGAAGATTTGGTGGACAAGATAGAGGGTCAAGCACATGTTGAGGAAGATGTTATCATTGCAATTAGTTTGGCCATAAAGCATGGAAGTGTCCAAATAAACAAGCTTCTACTTCAACCGGTGGTGATAAGAGAGTTCAGTTCGTGCAAGAGGAAGATTGTGAGAGTGTTAACTCTCCTAATCAACTTGTTGCTCCAGAAGTTGGAGAATCCTTGATGGTTAAAAGAACACTACTCAAAGCATCAAAGGAGAAGGATTCACAACAAAGGAGAACACTATTCAGGACAACTAGAAAATGCAATGGAAAGGTATGTAAAGTTGTAATAGACTCTGGAAGTACTAATAACATGGTGTCCATAGAAATGATTGATACAATTAAGTTGGAAAAGATACCTCATGAAACACCTTATAAAGTGTCTTGGTTGAATGAAAGTCAATCTGTTTTAGTGAATGAGCAAGCTCGGGTTGAGTTTAATATTGGTGGATATAAGGACAAAATTCTTTGTGATGTGTTTCCTATGGATATATGCCATTTGCTACTAGGAAGACCATGGCAGTTTGATAGACATGCAATTTATGATGGTAGAAACAATACTTATGATATTGAAAAGGATGGAAACTCTTTCACTTTGACTCCATTACTAAAAGATGATAAAGGACAAGGTAAGGCAACTAAAGTGATAATGTTAGGGAGAAAGGAATTCATCATAGTAGAGAAAGAAGAAAACATGACTCTTGCAACCACTTCCAAGCATGGAGATTCTAAAACATCAGATTTGAAGGATGATTAAATTTTGATGGGGAAAGATGATGAATTGGTGTCAAAACTTGATATGGAGAAGGTCAAGGATGAATTGATTGTGGGAATGCAAGATTGGTTGGAGAAGCATGTTGAGGGGATGATCAACAAGGTGTTTTGTTCATTGTTTTTCAAAGAGGATAGTAGTCATTCAAGGTTTGGTAAATTTGAGGTTGGTAAGATTGATGTTAGTTGTTTCATATCAGAGATCTACAAATCTAAACAAGGAACAGTTGTAGGTACACCATAGTAGGTGGAAAAGGTGAAAGGTAAAGGTAAAGATATAGAAGGTGAGTTACAAAGAAATGTGGCCAAATTTGAGTACACAAGGAGAGTAAAGAAGAAGGCAGTAGTTTTCAAGGTACAAGGAGGTGTGGGAGTAGATAAAGAAACCACTTTGATAGCATTTTTCAGGTGTAGCATAGATGAAGGATCACACATCAAGTGAAGAGCAACATTTCCAAGGAAAAAATTGGTCAAAAGCAAGAGACAATGCAAATTTTCAGTGCCTGACTCATTGGAAAGGGTTACCAGGTGAAGGGACATTTGGAGATCAAAGCAATGATTTGGTCAAGCATAATTTTGTGTTGCAGCATTATACTCAAGGGACTTGAGTTATTTTTTTGTCTGGGTGTATGGTGTAGGGGCACCATGTCAATTTTGTAAATATGGTCATATGATAGTTTTTGGTATGTTGAGTCTTATTTGGTGTAATAAGGTCATAATAGAGCATTTCAAATGTTTTAAGTCACTTTGAGTCAGCTCTAGGTAAGGGTGTCAAGTTTTGTGGTTTGTTGCAAAAGTTGCATTACAACTTTGCAATTTTTGGCTTGGTTTGGGAAGTTGAAGGGTCATAAGTTTAAAAGATAGTTGTAGCCGTTGGTTTGAGGTTAGAAAATTTTTAAATATTCTTGTAAACCTTGAGGAATGGGATGGAGAGTTGTTTGAGAAGTTTAAACAATAAGATTTCCCTGTTTTTCTCTAAAAAATTTGTGTGTTTTCATTCAACTTTGTTGCTACAGGTTACTGTATGGTTCCATATAGAGGAATATTGTTCTAAAGGCTCTTGAATTTGATGGAGGAATGAATTAAATTCATTTTGTATTTGATTTGGTTGGATTTCATAGAGTTTGAAGAATTTTATTGGCATTTTATTGAGGATGGGTTGAAAACCCTATTTAGAGGGTTTTGAGAGTGCTTAAAATGCATTAATGACCCATTCCATTAGTAGAATTGCTTGAAACGTGGTGGCATGGGTGAATTTATGTAGGTTTAGATGTTCATGTAGGTTTCAAGAGCAAGGAGTAGGGTTTCATAACTTTTTGGTGCTACCCTAGTTGATAATTTCATGGGTTTGTGCTTAATTGGATGGGTAAGAGTGGGAGTTTGATTAAAATGCATTGATAAAGGATGGGAGATGGTTTGGAAAGAATGTGTAGACCCTACAAGAAGTGTTTGAGGTGTTTTCAAGGTTAAATAGGGATTGGAGTTGGTAGTTTCAATAGACCCTCTCATATGCAAATATAAATAGGCCTAAACATGGGTTTCGTGATTTAGTGAGTTTGGAGGCATACCTTTTGTCAAAATTTGTTGAATAAGTCCATTTGTGACATGTGTTGAACATTGGAATTGAGTTTGGTGGATTGGGTGAAGGAATTCACCAAGTTGTTTTGAAAAAGTGACCTATTTAGGGCTCAAGGGAAGCATATCAACAATTTTTAAGAGGGTATGTTCTAAAACAACCCTACCTACAAATTGGATATGTCAAAGTAGAGGATAAAGGGTATCTAAAATGATGAGTGGCTTGTGGGTTTTCAATTTCTTTTGAAATTTGTGGTCAAAAAACACCGTTTAGAATGCTACAAGGGAATAAAAGTGAATGGTGAGTTGGACATCAAGTTGGGGTTTTGGAGATTGAAAAATTGTTCCAAGTAGCTTGAATTATGATTGTTTGACAAATTTCTCCCTTCTCTACATCAAGTGGTATTAGAGCATGGTTTTTGATCTTTTGAAGAAGAAAGGTTTCAATTTGAAGAAGGGAAAAATTGTAATTTGAAAGGACAAGATTCCTCCAAAAGGAAGTGGAGCCATTGGTAGGGAAATAAGGTTGTTAAAGGAATCATAAGAAGCACTTTTATCTATATTTGTATCATTGGAGATAAAGCAAAGAAGAGGAAAGGCCACTAGAGAGGAATGTGACCGAGAGGAAGAGGAAGAGGGTGAGAATGAAGACCCTCCAAGAAGAGTTCAAGGTGATGATGAATTGGACCCTGATGAAAGAAGGATTGTGAAGATCCTGAAGGATGTCAAAGAAGATGCTTCTGGTGAGAAAAATAGATTTTCCAATGTATAGAGGAAAGTTGGATGCATAAAAAGTATTGGATTGGATTGATACAATGGACAATTACTTTGAGCACAAGGAGGTTGTAGATGATCATAAGGTAAAGTTTTCTAAGACTAAGTTAAAATGCCCTACTCTAAGTTTGTGGAACTATGTACAAGAGGAAAGAGTGAAAAAAGGAAAAACAAAAATCAATTCATGGGATAGGATGGTGTCAAAGATCAAGAGCCAATTTTTGCCACGTGATCATACAATACAAACTTTCAAGAAGTTGAAAAACTTAAAGTAGAAGGAAAAGGATGGCATGACCTATACTCAAGAATTTCACAAGTTGAGCATTAGGGCTGGTCATGTTGAAGATGAAAATGAGAAAATAGCAAGGTATATGAATGGTTTGAGATTCCAAATTCAGGATGAAGTGAGTCTTGCTACTCCTAGGACGGTTGAAGAATGTTTTCAGTTGGCTGCTAGGGAAATAGAGAAGTTAAAAAGAAGGCAAGAAATATGAGGAAGAGGAAAAGGAAGCACTAGTACAAGAAGAGGTACAAGGAAGTCCTATGAAGACCAAGAACATGCAAGTAAAAGCAAAGACCAAGCTATTGATCAAAGAGGTGGATTTAGAGGCTTTAGAGGAAGATTTGGTGGACAAGGTAGAGGTTCAAGCACATTTTCAGGAAGATGTTATCATTGTAATTAGTTTGTCCATCAAGCATGGAAGTGTCCAGATAAACAAGCTTCTACTTCAACTGGTGGTGATAAGAGAGTTCAGTTGGTGCAAGAGGAAGATTGTGAGAGTGTTTGCTCTCCTAATCAGCTTGTTGCTCCAGAAGTTGGAGAATCCTTGATGGTTAGAAGAACACTAGTCAAAGCATCAAAGGAGAAGGAGCCACAACAAAGGAGAACACTATTTCGGACAACTTGCAAATGCAATGGAAAGGTATGTAAAGTTGTAATAGACTCTAGAAGTACTAATAACATTGTGTTTATAGAAATGGTTGATAAACTTAAGTTGGAAAAGATACCTCATGAAACACCTTATAAAGTGTCTTGGTTGAATAAAAGTCAATTCGTTTTAGTGAATGAGCAAGCTTGGGTTAAGTTTAATATTGGTGGATATAAGGACAAAATTCTTTGTGATGTGTTGCCTATGGATATATGCCATTTGCTGCTAGGAAGACCATGACAGTTTGATAAAGATGCAATTAATGATGATAGAAACAATATGTATGATATTGAAAAGGATGGAAACTCTTTCACTTTGAATCCATTACTAGAAGATGATAAAGGACAAGGTAAGGAAACTAAAGTGATAATGTTAGGGAGAAAGGAATTCATCACAATAGAGAAATAAGAAAAAATGACACTTGCAGCCACTTCCAAGCATGGAGATGCTAAAACATTAGATTTGAATGATGACTCAATTTTGATGGGGAAAGATGACGAATTGGTGTCAAAACTTGATATGGAGAAGGTCAAGGATGAATTTATTGTGGGAATGTAGATTGATTGGAGAAGCATGTTGAGGGGATGATCAACAAGGTGTTTTGTTTATTACTTTTCAAAGAGGATAGTAGCCATTCAAGGTTTGGTAAATTTGAGGTTGGTAAGCCTGATGTTAGTTCTTTCATATCAGAGGTCTACAAATCTGATCAAGGAACAGTTGTAGGTACACCAGAGCAAGTGGAAAAGGTGAAGGGTAAAGGTAAAGAGATGGAAGGTGAGTTACAAAGAAATGTGGCCAAATTTGAGTACACAAGGAGAGTAAAGAAGGAGGTAGTGATTTTTGAGGTACAAGGAGGTGTGTGAGCAGAGAAAGAAACCACTTTGATAGCATTTCCAGTTGTAGCATAGATGAAGGATCACACATCAAGTGAAGAGCAACATTTCCAAGGAAAAAATTGGTCAAAATCAAGAGACAATGCAAATTTTTAGTTTCTGACTCATTGGAAAGGGTTACCAGGTGAAGGGACATTTGGAGATCAAAGCAATGATGTGGTCAAGCATAATTTGGTGTTACAGCATGGTACTCAAGGGACTTGAGTTCTTTTTTTTTCCAGGCGTATGGTGCAGGGGCACCAAGTCAATTTTGTAAATATGGTCATATGATAGTTTTTGGTATGTTGAGTCTTATTTGGTGTAATAAGGTCATAATAAAGCATTTCAAATTTTTTAAGTCACTTTTAGTTGGCTCTAGGTAAGGGTGTCAAGTTTTGTGGTTTGTTGTAAAAGTTGCATTACAACTTTATAATTTTTGGCTTGGTTTGGGAAGTTGAAGGGTCATAAGTTCAAAAGATAGTTGTATCCATTGGTTTGAGGTTGGAAAAAATTTAAATATGCTTGTAAACCTCGAGGAAAGGGTTGGAGAGTTGTTTGAGAAGTTTAAACAATAATATTTCCCTATTTTTCTCTAAAAATTTTGTGTGTTTTCATTTAACTTTGTTGCTACATGTTACTGTACAATTCCATATAGAGGAATATTGTTCTAAAGGCTCTTGAATTTGATGGAGGCATGAAGTAACTTCATTTTGGATTTTATTTGGTTGGATTTCATAGAATTTGAAGAATTTTATTGAAATTTTACTGAGGACAGGTTGTAAACCCTGTTTGGAGGGTTTTGAGAGTGCTTAAAATGCATTAATCACCCATTTTAGCAGTAAAATTGCTTGAAACTTGGTGGAATGGGTGCATTTGGGTAGGGTTATATTTTTATATAGGTTTCAAGAGTAGGGAGTAGGGTTTGATAACTTTTTGGTGTTGCCTTAGTTGACAATTTCATGGGTTTGGACTTAATTTGATGGGTAAGAGTGGGAGTCTGATGAAAATGCATTGATAAAGGATGGGAGATGGTTTGGAAAGCATGTGTAGACCCTACAAGATTTTTTTGAGGTATTGGTAAGGTTAAATAGGGATTGGAGTTGGTAGTTTCAATAAACCCTCTCATGTGCAAACATAAATAGGCCTAAACAAGGGTTTTGTGATTTGGTGAGTTTGTAGGCGTTCCTTTTGTCAAAATTTGTTGAATCAGTCCTTTTGTGACCTATGTTGAACATTGAAATTGAGTTTGGTGGATTGGGTTAAGGGATTCACAAATTTGTTTTGTAAAAGTGACCTATTTGGGGCTTAAGGGCAACATAGCAACAATTTTTAAGATGGTATATTCTGAAACAACCCTACCTACAAATTGGATATGTCAAAGTAGAGGATAAAGGGTATCTAAAATGATGAGTGGCTTGTCATTTTTCGGTTGCTTTTGAAAGTTGTGGTCAGAGAACACCGTTTGGAATGCTACATGGGAATAAGAGTGAATGGTGAGTTGGACATCAAGTTGGGGTTTTGGAGATTGAAAAATTGTTTCAAGTAGTTTGAATTGTGATTGTTTGACAAACCTCTCCCTGCTCTACACCAAATACGAAGTTAAAGTATTGATATGAGTAGACTCTTTGTTTACCCTTTTTATTAATGGGTTACACTCTCAAATGGAAGTACCTATTGCTATGATTACTCTTTGATTGAGGTCAATCACTGATGTGGCTATTCTTTTGGTGAGATCCACTTATTAATGTGATATATTACTAACTGGAGTCAGTTATTTATGAGTAATTAATCTATGAATGGAAGAAGCTTATATAGCTATACTCTAGATTAAAAAGTTATACTTGGGACTAGATTGTCTTTTGAAGTGAATTGCTTGTCTATGTAAAGTTAATTCGTAGAGTAGGAAGCTCTTATGTTATACCTAGGATGGGAATATCCATTGAAGGGGTAACTAGTGCTTAGGATTAATTGGTAGAGATACCATAACTTCTTGGGAAAAGGGGAATAGGTTATTTTTGAGGTTAGGGATTACCTAAGGAAGGAAATTACCTAAGCATAGTGTATGAATGGTTAAGATCCAAACTGAGCTATAGAAGTGTATGTGATTAGAATGACCTTCACTTGAAGTACCAAGTGAGAACACTTTGGCCAAAGTAGTGTAAGTTGCCACTGATTACATTTTCAATTCACCGTGATCATTTGTATGCATGCTAGTCCTAGATTGTGGGTTTACAAGTTCTATTCATGTAGGACACAACACTAAGCTTAGATAGTCTATTGTTATGAGGTATACGAACCAATCTCTTCGTCGAAGGGTAGGGCCATCTTTTCATATGTGACAGATGTGTGGGGGACTGCATTTGAGTTTGTGGTTGGTGGAAAAGTGCTTGCGTGATGCTTCTCCTCATCAGTTGGTGGCCGAGGTTTGTGGATGTTTGCGCCAGTATCGAGGATAACTGGAGTGTTTGCACCAACAAGCAAGGATATTTAGAATGTATGCACCTATGTGGCAACATCCAGACCAATTTGTATATCTATTTCTAGACGAAGCTTAGAGGAGCTATTTATGTATCATGTACCCATTTTATATGGAAGCATGTAATCATGAAAGATTGACTTGAATTCATTCAATATGACATCTATGTGTTGGAAAGATTTGAAAAATTACAATGGAATGCAATTGAAGTTTGGAAATAGTGTTATTTAAATTATGCATGTAATTTACATTATGGAAAGAAAAAAATTTATTACCATGTTATGACATCATGGTTTATTCACTTAAGGTGAAAACATTGGAAATTTTACTGAGTAGAACATCGGGGTTGTTACACTATGGCTAAGATCATCCTCATAGTGTGCAAGACCACATAAGATTTTTTTAATACTTTCTTCAAGTGCAACCTTGTGATTCACCCCTAAAATCCATTTGTCTCACATTAGTGGTAAGACACACTGTAGTATCCACTAAACCATAAACAATGCACAAATTCCATCAACCTAAGAAATATATTATTGGGATCAATGTACAAGTCATATCATATTGCCACTTAAATATTTAACACACATGTATCTCTCAAAAGCGAGATTGTGCAGAGAGTAACCATCCAAAGAAATCAATTGATGGGACTTCCAGACACCCACTACTACACCCAATTGCAATATGATGTCCTTACCAAGTGCCAATTTGGCAAGTTTTTCAGTTTATAGAATCAAGGGAGGGATGTGCCAACAACTAAAGCATTTCCTTACATGTTTATCACCAATTTTTCTACTGTATCCACCATATCGTTTTCCTCTTTATACACATGTTCAATAGTGAAATCATTGAATTAAGACAATAGCTACCAAATAGGGAGATAAATTTGGTAAGCTTCCAATTCATGGTCTCCTATGGCAATGAGGGAGTTCCTTTCTATTCCTAATTTTTATATCTTTTTCAATTGGATCTTCAATAATACAACTTGAAATTCTACTTTGTTGTTCATTCTATTTGAGATTTTTTAGCCACAACCATTTAATTATCCTTTCTCTGTGGTCTTTGATAACATATCCAACACCTTATTTCCATAGATTATCATGCAAGACACCATAGATATTAACTTTATAACATATTTCTATTAGCAAGACCTAGTGTCCATTAGATTAAGACCTATCAATTGGATGATCTTAGGAAGACCCATAAATGGGGGGAAATTTTAAACAAAGGATGTGACCCCTTGATGACATGCAAATGCCCCACTCCACATGCCATGGGTAAAGAAAGATACAAGATCATAGGAGCCCCTCAATTATTGATGTGATAGAGGACAATCTCACGAGGGTTGAACATTGGTTGGTGATACTATTGGAAAGAAGCCCCACCAACACACCATAGGGTCTCCCTAAAAATTAAACTAGGGACTTACCTTCTATATGACATGCAAATGCCCAAGTCCACATGTCATAGGTAAAGCAAGATACAAGATCTTTGGAAGCCCTCAATTATTGATGCAGTAAAGGACAACCCTACAAGGTTTGAACCTTAGTTGATAGGACTATAGGAAAGAAGCCCTACCATCACACCACAAAGTATCCCCTTTGAGTATATTTCTTTTTATATATCATAAAAATAGTATTTTTTAAATCTTAGTCTTTTCTTGTGTGGTGATTAGTTGAAATCTTAAACTAGTTAGAAATTAAAATTTTGACCACTTACAAAAAAATAACTATGATAAAACCAAAAAATGTTCATACAAAACATTTATGTAACTATTCTAACTTGAACAAATAAATATTTTGGTGTTTTGGTAAATACAAAAAAAATCTATAAAGGTGTGACTTGGTTATGAGAGTGAGGGTGTAATAGCTATAAAAATATTAGAGATAGGTCCTATATACAAGTGATTTGATAGAAAAAATATTGAGATATGTAATTTTTTTTAAAAAAATAGTGAGACTATGTTTTGTAGGGCTTGAAAAGGGGGTGATTAGTGAAGAATAAGAAAGGCAAATGATTGGAGACTTATAAAAAAAAATTGATCTAGATATTTGATAAGGATTGGTATGCAAATGAGTTTGAATCAAAATGAGAAGATGTTAACAAAGTACAAAGAAGGTCCTAGGGTTGCAATCAAGGTAGGGTGAGCTAGGGGAGTTGGAAATTGAAATAAACAAAGACCTAAAAATAAAATTCTAATTCAAATATTATATTGAATAATACTATTGATATGGTAAATGAATTTAATTCAAATATATGATGTAAACAAAATGAAAAGCTAAGAGGTCCTAGGATTGTAATGAGGGTAGGGTGAGCTAGGCGAATGAAAATACAAACAAACAAAGAACCACATCCATATATTGGATGTAAAATGAATATTGACTTTTAAAAATATTGATATGGGTGATACAAAAAATGGGCTTGACTCAAAATACAAATATGAAAACAAAATATAAAGCTAGCATGTCCTTGGATTGTAATGGAGGAAAGAGGGAATGAAAATAAAAAGATGACCAAAATGGCTATGAGGGTTGATGGAAATGGATGGGAAAGGTTGAGGGATGGCCAATGAAAGAGACTATGTAGATTACTAGCCAAAATAAAAATAAAATCAAATTATTTCATATACAATTTCTAGAGTGGCTAATACATAAACTCGAAAATGCTATATTATTGTTGTTTATTTCAGCTATATAGATGAATGGATGCACCATAAAAAATTCATATTGGTTTTCAATTAAAGCTAGGGCCCTTTGTATATAGTTTATGTTCGCCAACATAGGTTTGTTCTAGTGGAGGAAAATTCTCAAAAATCACACCTGAAACAAAAATTTAGGGCCAAAATTGATTTTGGATGCTTATTTAATGAATGCTTTAGAGGAAAATTGAACTTCAAAGCTTGTGTGTGCTTTGTGCCATTATTAAATGAATCAATTGCAAATATTTATCTTTTTTATTGGATAAAAAAGATATGTTTAATCCCAAATTTTCCCAAGGGGTGGGCATTACCCTTGAACCCCTAATTTTCTAAGAGAAATCAATGACAAGGTTTTCCACCAAAGGGTAGTGGGATTAAGCACAAAGAGATTCCAAAAGGAAGATTTTAAGAGGTCAAAGGTGATTGCTTCACTAAGATTAAGGATAAGGTCTTATTAATTTGATGCATTTTAAAATGTGACAAAATGAGGGGGAGGAGTCATGGAAAAGGGGAATATACCTAGGATAATGAAAGAATAGAAGATGAACACTAAATTAAAAAGGACTAACACATTAAAAGGGCTACAAGACATACATAATGAGGACATGGCTAAGTAATAAGAGGGTTGAAAAGAGGTAAAAACATACATGTGACAAGACAACTAAAGTAAAAGAGGACATGTAAAAGTGAATTGTCAAGCATGGAACATTCCATCTTACAATCACTATAAATCTTGTTTCTCGAGCCTTCCTCGTCCTTGTATTAACTTAGATTTAAAATCTCTTTTTCTTTTTTCTTTTTTAATTTTTATATATAAATTATACTAGCAATCACACCTTGGTGTGCAATGGATACGTCAAAGAGCTTTGGAAGGTCAATTAGGATAGATTTTGGTCTTTTTTTTGCATAAATTTGTGCAAGACATAAGGTCAATTGGTAGGCCATTCAACAAATGATGTTGTTTGTGCAACATAGGTCTCAAAGGAGAAGTGATAGCTTCAAATCAACTATGCATCAATTTATAGGGAGATGGTGTGCAAATAATGTAGATTTTTTGTTAAAATAATTAGTACGATAATAATTGTTTAATATAAAATATCATTACAAAAGCAATACTCATATTATGTACAAACACATATTACTAAAAACTAATATTGTAATGCAAATAAGTGTCAAATAGTGATGTATACTTGTCTTAAAAATAGTATATCAATAAAATATGTTTTGTAGAAGAATTTATTTTATCCATATAATGTTTTAATAATTCAACTTTTTTTTTTAAGAGGGGTAAATGCTTTTGGAGCTATGAACGAGGTCACAAATAGGGGACCTCATCTCCAAAATAAATTCTTAACAATTTTCACCCCAATGGTGTTAAATCTTGATGGTAAGAATAACAACACAACAACTCAACCATCACACCATGCCACTATTGGCTTCAACTTTTTATTATTGTCATAATGTAGTATTAGTCATTTAACATGTAAATTAAAATAGTAAGATCTACTTCAAAATTATTTTATTATAGTGTAAATCTATGTAAGAGTTATTTTTATTATTATCTAAAATAACTTTTAGATTTTCCCTACACTTATATTTAACAATAATTTTTTTATTTACATTTTTTATTCAATAATTTTTTTTAATTCACTTAACAATAATAAATAAAATAGCTCTAGTAAAATATCTATAAAATAATTTTAAGTAAATAAATGATGTGAATAAAGTAATTAAAACAATATTTTAATATTCTCTAAAAAAAACCATTAATTTTTTTATATAAATATATTTGAAATATTATTTTGTTTCTCACTTTAAAAATTATTTTATATTTATTTTTAAAAAAATTATTTATTTTAAAATTATATTAACAATAACTAATTATAACAATATATTTATAAAAATAAATACTAACTAATATTTTATTAATATACTCATTGATTTTAAAATAACTAAAAATATTTTTAATTTTATAAATATTATTATTACATTGAATTATTTAATTGATTAATTAAAATAACTACATGCTAAAATCTAAAAACATTATATAGACGACATTAAAAAAAATATTTTTGAAAAAATAAATATTTTCATGAAATGTGCAAAAAAATACAATTTTCAGACTTTCACTTTTAAAAAATAAACTTAAAACAAGTGCAATTGCTTTATAGTATTTTAAATTTAATAAAATTAAATGTTAATTTTGTTAATTATAGTATTAACATAATATTTAAAAATATAAATGTCATATTAATGTTAATTTTTATTTAAATTATATAAATGATTAATCATTAATCATTATAATGTAAATTGTATGTTAACTTGTATATATTCTAACTTAATGAATAAAAGTTAGTTACGTGCATTTATATTAATAAATTAATAATTATTAATTTTATCTTTTGATTATGTTATATAAAAATCAATTATATATTAAACTTTTAACTATTATAAATATAAAAAAATCCAAATGATAGTATAATATAATTAAAAGAAAAAAATGATAATTATATAAATATAAAATTTATCTAATAATTATGTTATATAATAGTATACATAATACACTATAAATTTATTATATTATATTAAATAATATTTATTGATTATATAATATAATTTTTTTAAAAAAAATTGTTTTTGATTGGTTGAAAGCTAACTTATTAATAATTAATTAACTAACAAAGGCAAAACTCAAAACTCATTGCAATAATATTGAGTGACTGACGGCAAGTAGTAGTAATTTCTTTCTTACTGAAAAATTCTATTTTACCATTGCTTTCAAATTTCACCTGCCAAATGATTTAAATCCCCCAAAGTAATTTTGGGAGATCAAAAATCGAAATTTATTTTGCTTATACGGCTTCATTTATTGATACACTCCTTGTGAGAAAGGATAAGGTGAGATTCCACGGTAATAGTAAAAGTGACGAAAACGAACAGTAAAATGAACGACTAACATTCCATTAATCGTCTTGCATCTCTTGTGAGACCCGTCGAACAATCGATTTTACAGTCTTAGTTCACTCTTCTCACGTGGGTAACTTCGCCTTTTGCAGCCGTGCTTGGTCTCTTTTTCTGCCCAACTAACGTACAGAGTATTAAATTATGTGAACAACTTGAGCATTTTATAACCTGATTTCTACAGAGGCACTGACAGATTATCGAACAACTTGCATTTCGTAACGCCTTTTTTAAAAATATAGTCATTCTCAAAGCATATGAAGTACCAATTTAACGCTATGGTGGTCCCTTCATATTAAATACAACTTGCTGTAAAATGCAAGTTGCATTTCGACCTCATGAATGCCGTGCAATCCACATCCTATCAGAGGTAGCAGCTTTTAACAGACTGTTGAACAGGTTTTAGACTGGCGGTAAATAAACTGCATTTAAAAAATAAATTTCGGCTGTCCATAAAAATGAACGGTCAATATGACCTGAATGGAATACATTCAACCATCGATCATCAATTCAGCTCGCTCATCTCAGATAGGATAGAGGTAAATTAGGGGAAAAGACACTACTGAGCATGTTTCAATAGTTGTGCTAGTAGTTGTTTATATAATGACTAATAGGCTAGTTGTGATAGTAGTTGTTTATATAATGCTCAATAGTTGTGACTTGACTATATCCATAATTAAACAAAATGTATTCATTTGATCTAAAAAACAACGAATCATGTGATGCCACATCAGTTCTCAACTATCTATGATCACAAGTATTGGTAGCACTTCTTTTTTGGGCCTTTTTGGACACCTTGACAAAAGCATGCCGATGTGGCATCATATTTGATGATGTGGCCCTGAAATGAAAGTTATAAGCAGGCAGCTTGCCATGTAAGCTGCTGTAAAAATTGGGAGTGATTTGAAATTTCCACATAGGATAATTAGAAGCGCAAAATTAGGGTGCACAAGTACTGGGTCCTCTCCCCTGTACAATCTAAAATGTTAATATAAAAAATTACACACAATTTTAATCAATTAAATTATTAATTTCTATCCCTATCTCTCCCTCTCTCCCTGTTGCAAACATAAAATGAGCTTGTTTGTAATGGAGTGATTGTCTTCTTGATTCAGAGGTTTTGTTTAAGTTGTGTTTAGATTCCAATAAGTAGATGCATAGTTAATTTCAAGCTATCACTTTCTCATTAAAACTTTAGTTGAACAATTTTTTTTTCTTAATGACCTACCAATTCACTCATATTACACATGCATACAAAATACATACCAAAATTTCCTTCTACTGACCTTCCACAAATCTTTCAACGTACCCATTGCACACCCAGGTGCTATTTCTATATTTGAAAAAGAGGGGTTTTAGTTTTTTTTTTTGGGTAAAGGATTCAATCATATCTGAAGACATAGGTAAAAGAAAACAAGAAGGCTGCAAGATTGGAACAGCGTAAGAACTCGCATAATTTTTATTCAACCTTCCTGTTCAAGGTGAAGATGTATACATGTTCTCATCTTTTTAACCTTAAAAATGAAGAGCTCTAGAACTAGGTATGTCTACTACATGCATGCACAAGTGATAGCTCTCCTAAACCGCCATACACTGGTTAACCCAACTATCTTAGTTATGGAAGAAAGAGTAGGTATCCCTTTGATATCCTGCTCCGACACTATAGACATCTCTGATTATGAATGACAATGGCCATCACTTTAATTTTTCAACTTCATTTTTGGCCATTGTTTCTCCTAAAATGCTCGAGTAAAGCTTTTCTGTAGTCGTTCTGAGCTAGCACGGTTATGGCTCGGAATGGAAAATACAGAACCATCTCCAACAAATATCTCCCCAAACTCTCAGCTGGCAAAAATCCTCTTCCTATGGTAGAGACATACAGCCCTGGATAATTGGTCTTTACAATCAGATATGACCCCTTCTTGGCGCCTTCCAAAACCCTTTTGGCCACATCATTTGGATCTTCAGCTTTCTTACGATCATACAAGTTCACAATCTTCAGTAGCTTGAGGTCTTCTTCGTCTTTTTCCACTGCCAATCCAAACAAGGAAAAACCCAAATTAATCTTCAGCTGAAATAAAAAAAGGCTATATAGCAGTGTAAGTTTCGTTCATTGAATACTTCTGGAATTGAAACTATGATAAACCTTCATCCAGAAAAGGAGTGTCCACAAATCCAGGGCAAGCTAGGGTCACAGCAATGTTGTGTGGCATCAATTCAAGTTTCAACGACTCTGCCAAGCCTTTAACAGCATATTTGGTGGCTGTATACACACCTTGCCCATAAAATACAAACTGCCATAGAAATAACAAAATTAAGATGGGATTTAGCAAATCTTGTTAGTCCAAGTACCAATTGTTTGATATAAGTTTTCTTACCATAGAGGCTAGAGATCCAAAGAGGACAATGGATACAGGGTGTTCCTTGCTATGTTTCTTCAGCAATGGAAGAGCTGCATGTATTGGGTAAATTGTTCCATTTAAATTGGTCCCAATTGTTAGATCGATATCTTCAACAGATTGAGTCTCCAAGTTTCCACCACGAGTTAATCCAGCATTAGTAATAAGGACATCAATGGGTTTCCATTGAAAGGCCTCTCGGATTGCTTGGGTGATTGCTTTGAAATTACTAACATCTGCAGCCTTCACCATAGATGGCACTTAATCAGTTCTCAGAAAGATAAAAAAGTAGAGAGCCTATAGAACTAGACACCCATTTTTTCAGTTTATGCTATTCATCCTTCTGCTTTTGAGATATTAGCTTTTAACTGGTGATTTGCTTATACATCAGGCTGAGAGATACATGCTTCAAAATTTATCTAGTACATCTCCAATGCACGGCATGGATTCATATAATAGCAGTTGCTTCTGAGTACTAATAGTTGAGGGTTGAGACCATCGTATGCATATTGAAATTGCAATATGATATACAAAAGTCCCCAAATTAATCCCAGGGGCTGATCAGTTAAAAGAAATGAGCTAAACTGATCGGTTAAGAGAAATGGACTAAATGAATCTTGGGTGTAGTAGGACAAGGCGAATTCGAGATTAGGAGTTTGATATTTGCAATTTAATTGCAGGAAAATCTGAGAGCTTCTGAATATTGTATGTTTTTTTTATCATCAATATTCTCAATCACACTATATGATCCATTATCAGGTTGAAGAGAAGAAAAAAGATACTGATGATGGATCATATAGTGTCATCTAAAACATTGAAGATAAAAAACACAGAATTAGATCCAGAAGCTTTCAGATTCACTACTATGAACTGTGGAAAATCCATATCTCTGAGTATTTCAGGCAACCAACATGAATTGCTCAGGAAACAGGCAAAATAAGTTGCAAAGACTCTACCAGGAATCAGACAAATGTAGATCAGAACAGAGCAGTTTGGCTGTAGTTGGGGAGAACCAAAATCATTATCCACACAAGCTTTCAAATGTCTATTTGTCAACACACACAAATCAGGCATTTTGTACAAACTTGGCAAGGCAAGACCAGTCATATGGTGTTATTTTAATCGAATATTAGAATCTAAATAACTTCAAAAGAAATTTATACCCTGGTGAATATCCTGTCTGGATGGCAATGTATATCCTCAACAAGGCTCTCGACTGCTCTCTGAAGATTAGCAGAGTTTCTTGAAATCATACTCACAAAACCTCCCTGCAGAAGCACCTCTTTGGCCATTGCAAGCCCGATTCCACTGGATGCCCCAGTTATCACAACGTGTTTATTCATCAGACTCTTGATGTGAGGACGAGTCTCCTTACAACACCAGTGAATAATAGAAATTCCAGCCAAAAGGCCTGTCATGGCACTCAAAACCAAGAAATCCATTGGAATACTATGATCAATGACTAATAGTCCAGTCCAAACACCTTATAACGTATATATAGAAATTTGGGACCAGAAGCTTTCTTCAAAGGTTGAGTAGACCTCTTGAAACTCACTCTACTCTTTCACTGGATGATTTGCATGGCTTTGACTTGGCATTAGTATGTGGAGCAGCTGCCCTGTTTTGTCATCGTCTAATTCGGTCGCCTCTCTCTTATTTACTTCTTAAATTATACAATCCCTTCGGACATAAATATCGCAATCATTGACAAGATTGATTGATCCTGCAATCCACTTTGAAGTGGTATGCCTCTTATTCATTGGGGAAGAGAATAAACTGTTTGGTATGGGGTGTACGTGCTATCTGTTCCACTAAAATTGTTGCAACTAATCTTATCCTTCATTAATATTTCCGGTGGTTAAATCGAACTACAATAAGCTTTTCAATGATAGAAACTAAAGTGGGTTCATTAAAACCTTCTCTTCTCCACCAAGACTGTAACAAAGACCGCCTAGTTCTAGTTCTAGTTGTGGGTAGAGATGGTATTAATAATATTATGTAGAATTATACTTTAATGATTTTGTTTTTGTTTTTATGAATATTTTTTATTTAATTTTGTATTAATAAAAATAAAATAGTATAATATTTATTAAAAAAGAGGATGGCAAAAAGGTGCATCTACAAGTTCAATTGGAAAAACAAAAAGAGTCTAGCCCCGAAACATTAAGTTGTCATGATTATGCCAGGTGAAGGAGGAGGATCTTGATCATCAAGTTTCCTCCAAACATTATTGAGGGTGTAGTCATCAATGGGCTCCCATCCATTGAGAGCAATAATGTCTTCTTTGTTCTCCTCAAGAGGTTGTTGAGTGTGAATCATAGAGATGGTGAGTATCACATGGGGGAACTTGTTGGTGTTTGACTAGCCAACATCTTGTCTAGGAGATGGTGGAAATGAAGGTTCAGGTCATCCTCCATGAGTAGCAGTCCCTAGGATTTTGAGGCACATGACCACAGGAGCGAGATCCACGGTCTCCATGACTGTCTCATTGGGAAGAGTGACTATATCCATGTTGACACCCATGAGGGGATGTGGATTCGGGAGGAACCCAAACAATAATGCAAGGGGCATTACCTTAGTGGTCCAGTAGCTCCTAAAGATGTGCAACTTCAAGTGCAAACTTATTGGCTTGCACCTAAATCTACATAAGAACATTAGAGCAAATGATAACTTTAGTATACCATGAAAAATGTTTATCAATAATGCTATGATTAAAGAGATCAACATTCCTATCTTTCCATATACTAAAGAGAATTTTCACCATGAAAGCATGTCAAATCTGGGTATATCTGTGAGGAAGGCAAGGTCAAACCCCAAGTAAAACCATATGCTAAGATAAAAGGGGTAGGCCTGAAAGGCCTAAAGAAATCATGAATCCAATTCCAAGCTTCTTGAGCCTAGGGACAAAACCAAAAGAGATGCTTGAGAGACTCAATTTGACCTCAAAATGGACAATTAGGATTGAGAATGCCTACATGAGTAAGACAAGACCCCAAAGGAAGTTCTTGACACAATAAACACCATGCAAAGTGAGCCAATTTATGCTCCAACACCACAGAACAAACACCTTGGAACCCTTTTTTCCTTATCTCATGAGAGGATTGCAACTGCTAGTGAGAATTAAGTTGATCCACCATATGCAAATGTGGAGACAACCAAGAATAACCTTTAGAGGGTTTGTAACTCTGAAAGAGAGTATCTGAAAATCACTTCCAATCTTTCCACCAAGGATTGAGGTAGTGCACTCCTAGTTTGCGGTGCAACTGTGGAGAGATGTCATTAATAATTGTCTAATAAGTCTTTTGGTCCTAATTAAAAAGTTTACACTTCAATTTGGAAGTAGGCCAAGGAAAAAGATTATTGGTGGTTGGGTGAATGAATTCTAGTAAAGTTCTTGCTCCTCTTTTAAAAATTTCAATAAGTATCTATTTTACCATTTAACAAATATTGTTAAACATATTCATAAAAAAAGGTAGATCAAAGTAGGCACACCCTTAATATCTAGATAGAGCATTTGTTAGTGTAAATAGAGTCATTATCATACCTAGTTAGCTAATCACCCTTCTAGGATTAGCCTTTTCACACCTAGCTTAAGCTTACTTAGTATTATTTTGTTGTTGTCTCACTTCATAGCATTGAAACATGTGTTCTCATGACTTGAGACACCTATTGACACTTGCTCACACACTTTGCTGAGATCACAAGTGTTCCATCTTTGGAGGGTTAGTCAAATGTTCAATCCTACCTTCCCACCTCTTCATCCTTGCCTATATATGCAAGACTTCATCATTGTATTACACACACTTCATATTATTTGATAGACATACTATTATGCTCATATTTTCACTTGTGGAAGGCTATCAATTCAAGCTCTTTGATCTTGGCATTCTCCAACATGGTATTTGAGCCATGAGATGCATCGAGGTGACTTAGGCACACATAGCCCTATCAACAAAGAATTGTGGAGCCAAGCGAACACTATCATTGCATCTAGAAGGCTCAGGAAATGAAAATATAACTTTCGTTTCATCAATTTTGTGGGATAGAGTTAGGTGTGTGTAAAGAGGAGTGTAGTGCATCACACACGACTTCATCCCCTTGAATGAACACATTTATTTGTTGTTTCTTACATCGAACTCTACAACTTGGCACAAAAGCCCCCAAGCTCCAATGTCTCAATCAATCCCTTCCACACAACATCAAGCACATTATATTATTATTTGCTACAAATTTTTTTGTAGCAATAACACTTGTCACTGATAGCATTTATTGTTAACCTCTAACTATCAAGCTAACTATCAAATCATTTCCAAAGTGCTTGTAAGGGGAGGTTTCATTTTTACATAACTTACAAATAGGGGGGTATTTTTTCGAGTGTAAATAGTCAATAGGAAGCTGGTTACATCACTAACATTTTAATGTTGACATTTTCGATTTTATGTTGTTTAATAGCAAATTTTGGCCTCCAAAGTCAATTTTGTAAGCAAATTTTGATAGGGCATAACTTTCACCTTGGTTATCAAAATTTGGCAAACTTTTTATAGATATCTATCATAATTTTACAAGGAATTTGATTTTGCATGTAAAATCATATTTAGATAGTCCATTTTTGTAAAAATCACCATACATTATAAACAATCGATTTGGCATTTGATCTTCACAACTTGTAAAAATATCTTGCACATTAATCTGGGGAGGCTATGTCTTAGCACTAATCATTTTGGGGGGGCATCAATCTTGCATTTCACATTGTTTTTTCTTATAATTAGACTGTCTATAAAATGCAACAAGAAGTGCAAATATTATGGGAGCAATCAACATATATGGACATGAATTTTGTCCTCATGTCTCCTATCAAATCATTGACTTACTATTGGAGCTTGCAAAAAGTAATCTCACCAAGGCATCATGTGAGACACTATCATTTGGGGATGAACAATGTAGTCCCATGACTTGCATTTCTATCTCATCTCCCACAATAATTGTTGCTACATTTGAATCTAGTGTTGACTCATTCATGAGTCCCACATATTCTTTGCATAAGGACATTACTATCGTCATTTTGAATCTACCGCATTGGGACGCATATCTACCATACATCACATATTTATTTGTAAAAACTCATATTGAAAATTTGGATGACATCATTGAGGACATTCATCTCCTCTATGATGTTAGCTTCGATGAAGTTGCATTACTATTGCCACCTTTCGGTATTTCTCTCATCTTGCCTACATCAACTTCTACTATGATAGATTGTGTAGATAATAATGATTTGAACTACCTGACTTAGTCATCATCTATAATAGTATTAGATTCACATCAATCTAGTTGTTTCCATACATCCATGGTCCCTATTCCTGAATCATATATGATACCTAATCCAAATTATCAACATTGGCTTGGAGATCATTGAGCATAATATGAAGGCATCATTGGTATCATATCAATATTTGGATCATGTGTAGAATTCAAAGATGGTCATCTTACTTCCTACATATTCCTATCAGGAATCAAAAGTCATATTACACACATGTGTAGTGTTGTTTCTTTCCAAGGAGAGAAATGTTGTTCAATGTTTATGGGTCATCTTCAACATCCAATTTCAAGCATCTACCATCACTACATGCATCATTTTGAGAGGATGTTACGTGGTTTCTCTTCTCCTATCAATTTTGGGAGGAAGCATTTCCTCACATGGAGTTTATCACTTCACATTTCTAGAAGGTCACATAGACCTCTCTTTTCTCTCCTATGGGGGAACATTCATTGTACGTTGTGCTAGAAGTAGTCCTTGGGGGGTCATCATGATTCCTTCTATCTTCTTCACTTGTATATTTTATTTCATTACATCATTTCTCTTTTGCAGAGGGTTTTTTTATTTCCCATTGGGTTTTTCTCCTTTACTCCACTTTATGAGATATTTGTACATGAGTATCTTGCATGACCTCATAGATGAGACTCATCATTAGTGCATACATTACTCCCTAAGTTGAACTTAAGGGGGGTTGTTGGTGTGAATATAGTCATTATCATATCTAGTTAGCTAATCACCTTTCTAGGATTGACCTATTCACACCTAGCTTAAGTTTACTTAGATTTCTTTTTATTTTGTCTCACTTCATAGCATTGATACATGTATCCTCATGACTTGAGACACCTATTGAAACTTCCTCACATTCTTGTCAAGTGAGATCACAAGTGTTCCATCTTTAGAGGGTTAGTTATTGTTTAGTCCTACCTTTCTACCTCTTCATCCTTGCCTATACATGCAAGGCTTCATCATTGTATTATACACTCTTCATATTATTTGAAAGACATATTATTGTGCTCATATTTTCACTTGTGGAAGATTATCAATTCAAGCTCTTTGATCTTGGTATTCTCCAACAACAACAAATCGAAGCATAAAATCATAAAATAAAGATGCTAAATGGTGAGAGCAATAGAAAATGGAGGAGGAGGTTCCTAGTCATCTAGCTTACCCAATACATCAATGGGGCTTGGAGTGTCCACGAGAGGATCTCACCCATTAGTATTCTCTCCTCATTATTATCTTCTTCTTCATTTGCATGACCAAGTGATATAGCAAGAGCCATTCAAAGGGAATTTGCTAGAATCAAACCAATCAGTAGCACCTCTTATTGGCCACTTAGAAGCTCATCTTATAGGTGATGGAGAGGTGGAGTGTTGAAGAGTAGTTTATGACTAGCTATATTGACCATAGTCCCTTCTCATAACTTATGGGAGAATCTTATGAGTGATTTTCCTAGTTGCCTCAAGTGGAGAAGCTACATCCATAGTGGCATCAACAAGGCGGGTAGCAACCTTGAAAGGAAGAGGAAGGAAAAGGAACTCTAGCAACATCACAAGGGTCAATACCTTAGTGATCAAGTAGCACCTACAAGTGAAAATTTATTAGCTTGCACTTGAATATATAGTAAAACATTAGAATAAATCATAGCTAATTTAGCATAAAGTAAAACATGGCAATCCATATAACAATTTTTAAAAATAGTAGAATTTATTTCTACATGCTAAATAGAATATCCACCTTGAA